>PVIH01022394.1:0-27272 GCA_004025045.1 Sigmodon hispidus | reverse complement strand
ACAGGGATGAAAAAAAAATTCAGAGGGAAAGATGAACACAAAGAAAATATAGGTGTAGCAATCTTATTTGTATTTCTTCCCTTGATAAGCCATGCCTATCATTCTTATCCTCTGTATAGTTATTGTTAACTCTTCCACATTTTAAATTCTTTTTACTGTGTTTTTTTTTGATAAATACAAAATAAAGAAGAGAAAAAAATAAAAAAAATAAAAAAAAAGAAACTAGAGAAACCTGAGTTTGAATTCTACCCAGAAAGCTACCTTTGTATAGCAGTACTTAACCTTAAGGAAATGACTCAGTCTCTCCATTTGCTCACTTGCTCTAAACATTGAAAGAGTGGAAACAAACATAGGGTAAAGATGAAAAAGAGGTGACAAGTTCTACCAGAAAGCATTGTTCTAAAAGTGTAAGTAGACTCTAGTAGGTATCGTGACTAATGCTGGTTGTAAATTTGACTTTCCTGGGATGGGGGGCCTCCATCGAGAAGCCACTTCCATTAGATTGACCTGGGAAGCTTTTTCTGGATAGTTAAACAATATAGGAGGTTCCAGCTCACGGTTGGCAGTGCCATCCCTGGGCAAGTGGGGCTGGGGTAAATGAAAAAGGAAGCTGAGCAAGCGGCCGTGAGCATTCCTCTGCTTCCGTTTCTGTCTCCAGGTTCCTTCCCAAGCTCCTGCCTTAGGAGTCCTTCATAATCGATTATAAGCTGTGAGCCAAATAAATCCTTTCCTCTTGAGCTGCTTTTGATTGTGGTGTTTATCACGGCAACAGAAAGCAAAACAGAAAGGCAACATTCAAGAAACAATGCAGGCTTCATGTTTTAACTGTTTGGGTACGTGGCATTAATAAAAATGTTCAGATCAGTGGTTCTTAAAGTACATTTGAGGGAACTCTTGGGAGTCCTGAGAGTGTCAGAGGGATTTTATGATGAAGTCTTTTGTCATTTTCATTGCCATTGTCCTGGTTAGTTTTGGTCACTATGACACAAGCCGGAATCATTTGAGAAGAAAAAAACCTCAATTGAGAAGATGCCCCCACCAGATTGGCCCATGGGACATTTTCTTTATTAATAATTGATGTGGAAGGGTCCATCCAACTGCAGATGGTACTACCTCTACAGTAGTGGTCTTGGGTAATGTGAGGTTGAGCAAGCCTTGAGGAGCAAACCAGTCAGCAGCATCCCTCTATGGCTTCTGCATCAGTTCCTGCCTCTAGGTTCCTGCCCTGCTTCAGACCCTGCCGTGATTGCCCTCAACTGACAGACTATGATATGAAACTATACACTGAAATAAACCCTTTTCTTTTCAAATTGCTTTTGTCTATGGCACTTTATCACAGCAATAGACATTACAGAAACCTCAGAAGAGTCTTGCCTTAGCAGAAAGAAAAAAAAAAATATGTCTCGAGGAATTCACCATAGAATTAAGGAAATATCTAAACAGAACTGACCCAGAAAAGTAGAAAACCAAATATAAGTAAAGTTAAAGGATCAATAATTTAACTGCCTGCTGCAAGAAAGCTTCATACTCTTCAAAGAATTACAGAAGAGTGAGTGTGCTTTCCACACATTGCATCAATAATTCACAGGGTCCCTACACAATAACAAATTACTTGAAATTGGACAGTCAAGGGAGCAGTAGTCAAAAGAAACAGAGCCTCAAGTAACAGAAATGTTGGACTTAGAAAACAGATATTTAAAGTAACTATGACAGCAAGATAAAGGGAGTACATGCCTGCATCCCCAGCTCTCTGGAGTCTGAAGAAGGAGGCTGTGAGTTTCAAGGCAGCCTTAACTAAACAGCAAAACCCAGCCTCAAAAATAAACCAAAATCACAAAAAAATAATAAAATAAGCAACTATGACAAATACCCAGATGAGTCAAATATGAGGATTACAGCTGAAGTACAGAAACTGAAGAGAAATGAAGACCCTAGAGTTGTGAAATGGGAGAAACTGAGACTCAAAGACAAGGAGGGGAGGGAGGCTCACAGGCAAATGGAGGTGATGAAAGAAAGACTCGGTGAGTCCAAAGACACACAGTAGAAACCACAGAAGCACAGCACAGGCAGAAAAACTGTGAATAAGTAGTCTCAGAGACCCATGGGACAGCATAGAGCAGCCTAACCCACCTGTACATGGAATCCCAGAAAATATTGCATGATGCGAAGTACATTTGAAGAAATATTAACTAAATTGTTTTCAAAATCTTATAGTAAGAACAGAAATAGAAACTCATAAACCTAGGAAATATAATGAATTCCAAAGGGAATTCATAGAAAAATAATGACATCTAGACTTGTCACAAATAAACAAATAAAAGCAGAATATTAAGATAGACAACTGTGTAAGTGTTAACGCGCATTCTGAAAGGACAGGACTTGTGAGCACAAATTCTGGCCCTACTATCATTATCTGAGAGAAAACAGATACAACACCTCATTTTTCTCTATACCATGCTCCTTATCTAAGAAATGGGGATGATAATTGTATTAGTCAGGGTTCTCTAGAGGAACAGGACCCATTAAATGAATTCATTAGATCAGTGTACATTGAAATGGCGGCAGCAGCTGTCTCTACCTGAGACTGAGAACAGCCATTGTTCAGTCCCAGAACGACATCCCAGATCTAGAGTTCACAGAAAGCTGTTGTCTTTAGACAACACTAGGAACACTGTGGCAGCAGGGCTAAACAGCCCCGTGGGTGTCGAGAGGGAAGGCCAAGAGAGAGAAAGGTGAATAGGCTTCCTTCTGCCACAGCCTTTGTTCCTGGGCTTCTGTGTAAAATGCAGCATCTGCACTTTTGGTGGGTCTTCCCATGACAAGTTAAGGCAATCAGGACAAGTCCTTGACTGGGGCTCCTTTTGCAGGTGATTCTAATTTGGGACAAACTGACATTAAACCAACAGTTACAATACGTAGATCGCTATTCTGAAAGTCCAGGTACATTCACACGTGTAAGGCATAGTGTGGTACAGGGCTGGCATACAGCTCCTGTTAGGCAAGCATAGTCTACTACTATTATTTAACATTCTTCTTGTATTGTCTGTTATTACTATTAGAAAATAGAAAGAAATAAGATGTATACCTATTTTTTAAAAAAAGAAAGCAGAGAATTATTTTAGATATGGCTATAAATCTAACATGAATTCAGAAATAGATAAGTTTGGGCTGGCTCAGTGCCAAAACACTACTTGCTTAGCAAAAGGATGGTCCTCTTTTTGATGAGCAGTGGTTCTCATCCTTCCTTTTAATACAGTTCTTCATGTTGTGGAGAATTCCAACCACAAAACTATCTTATTGCTACTCTGTAGCTGTAATTATGCTACTGTTTTGAATCATAATGTAAAGATGTGATATGTAACCCCTGTGGGGTCGGGACCCACAGGTTGAGAATCACTGGTTTGGCAGCATCCCTGCTGAAATCACAATATTGACAAAAGCATAACACTCCAGGATAAGAGCCAGTTATAGTGGCTCATGTCTATAATCTCATACTCAGAGCATGAGGCAGGAGGAGCATCATGAATTTGAGACCAATCTGAGGTACAAGATGAAACTCCTTCTCAACCACCCCAAAAACAAAAAAGAAAAGGAAACACTGTTCCCTTTCTCAGATGCCCGCAGAATTTCATATTTAAAATTTGAAAAACAATTTTTAAAAATATTTAGAAGAAGGAATTTCAGAGACTAACAGGAAAAAAGATGGCATTAAGAGACTAATAGTGTCTCTTTGTCCTGGCAAACATGAGAACCAGGATGCTGGCACAGCCAGGGACAGACACACAAAACCAAGTAAGATATAGAAAAACACACCTGAGGCCACAAAAGAAAACAGTGCCTAAATATGGCCCCTGAAATCAGCAGCCAGGGACTAGATTCCTCAGTTACTATGCAGCCTGGGAAAATTCGCAGGCACCTGTCTCCTGCCTTGGTCTCACCAGCTGTATACACTGCAGGTATATCAAACCATTTGATGTAAAATTGTAACTAAAACTAAAACTATAAAACTGCTAGAATAAAACAGTGGGAAAGAGGATCAAGAGTTTGGACATAGCTCTTCTCAGTAAAAACACCAAGAGGAAATCTACTAATACATAGGATTAAAAACTTGACTACATAGATATAGTTAAGTTCTTTTATGTCAAAAGACACTATAAACAAGATGAGAGACAAACTATAAACTGATCAAAAGATTTGCGAGGTGTATGACAAGAGCTGTTAATTTGCAAATACAACAATGTCAGACTAATGGAAGAATGGGCAAAGGGCTGGAATACATTCTTGACAATAGCATAAATGGCTTGGAAACAAAACTTAACTCAGAAATGCTCAAAGAAATTATAATAAGCAGTCTGAACAGACAATCCAGCAGTTAAAAGAGCATTGCATGCTCTGCAGATGACCCAAATTCAGTTCCCTGGACCCATGGCAGGCATCTCAAAGACACTGTTAGTTCCAAAGGATTTAACACCCTCTTCTGGCCTCCATAGGCATCTGCACTCACACATGTACACACACATACACACACACACACAATTTTAAAATAAAAATAAGACATTTTTAAAGAAATTATTATTAAAACCACCATAAGACAGCCATCTATACTGGTTGACAAAAGGATAATAAAATATCATTTTAGCACAAGTCCCAGGCACTTTGACCTTAAGCTTCGGAGAGTAAAGCTACTAAAACCCTTGTCTTGGGAGAATCAAGTTGCAACTGCACTAATGACTGTATGTCATTTACTGAGTGTACTGAGTATCACTGATACTTGTACTGTTTTCTCATTAAGTAGGATACTGGACCAGGAGAGATTGCACTCAGGCAGACGCAGGCAGATTTTTGTGAGATCAGATTATTGTCCTATATGATATAAATTTTTATAACTAGGAAGTTTTCATTCACATCTGACCATGAGCCTTTTAAGGATTTCAGACAATGTTGATTCCAACATTACAGATTCTGAAAAGTGTACAGTAAGTGCTTTCCCCTTAAGCCATCTCCCCAGCCTTCTGAAGGTTCCTTACAAAAGGATCTCAGACCTTTTTATTGTTGTTAAAGTATTTGAATTTTCTGGTGATCTTTCTGTAGCAATCTTTCATGTCAGACTATCTTTGGATTACCAGCTCCCAAATAATAACATGAAGACTTATCATTAACTATGAAATCTCTACCTTATCTTAGGCTTGTTTTCAACTAGTTCTTATAACTTAAGTTAACCTGTTTATATTAATCTACATTCTGCCACACGATATTGTTACCTCATCTCCATACTGCCCATCCTGCTTCCTCCATATCTGGCTGGAGACTCTGCCTTTCTTCTTCTCAGCATCTTCTCTCTCCCCAGAGATCCCACCTATCTCTCATGACGCTATTGACCATTCAGCTCTTTATTACACCAATCACAACACATGTTCACATAGTGTAAAAATATCCCACAATATTTTGTCTAAATAAAAAGAAAAAGTTCTAGCTCTAACACAGTAAAACTATATACAATAAAAACAATTACCAAGTAAGAATTACATCCACAATGTCCAGTTTTTATGCATTTGGCAAATCCAGAGAAAATACTCTATTATCTATCCTACCCTGGTGAGTCCAAAGTTTTATACCTAAACCATTTTTTAATAACTTGTATTACCAAATATCTAAAATATCTTTTCATAACTTAAAACATCTTTTTAGATAAATAACTTAAGCTTTTTTTAAACCTTATAAACTTTACATCACTTATGTAAATTTCTTTTCTGATCGTAGTAACAAGAAAAACTGTAACGATAACTATCTAGTCTTTAACCCCATTGAAGACCTGAGAAAGATAGAATATTACCTGAGTAAATGGAAGGTACAGAGCAACTTCCAAAATAAGGAAATTATAGAGATATCCAGAACATCACCCAAGGTGATGCCACTTTGGGGAATCCATTTTCAGCCTACAGGCCTAGAATATCTGACAGATTTTATTCTGAAGCAGATTATTTGAAGGACTTTGTCTTGGCAAAGTTTGTCAGCCACTTTCTCTTGTATCCTGCTTGTCCAATTTGGACAGCATACTGTCAGCAGTCAAGGCAAGAGCAGTTTCTTGATCAAATGGCTAGCATTGCCACATTGAAAGCAAACTTCGTATGGAGGTTCTTTGATGGCCATCATCCTTTTTTGAAGTAAATTGGTACTCCCAAGAACAGACGTATCTCACTGTCATGAAAACCCTTAAGTTATTAAAACATTTTAAATGGCATATTCTGTAGATCTCTGAAGTGTTTGAAAACCATCTCTCTGTTTAAAATAAAAACCTTCCCTTTTTATTTAGAAAATATTTGAAATTGTTCTTATTGTATACAGTTTTACTTTTTCAGAGTTAAAACTTTTTGTTTTAGACAAAAAAGGGGAAATGTTGTGGGACATTTGTACACTGTGGAAGATACGTTGCTATGATTGGTGTAATAAAGAGCTGAATAGCTCAGCAGGAAAGAATAGGCAGGATTTCTAGGCAGGGAGAACACAGGGAAGAAGAAAAGCAAAATTTCCAGCCAGACGTGTCAAATGTAGCAAGCTTTCTTGCCAGACTACCTCTGGATTATCAGCCTCCAAATAATGACACAAAGACTTATTATTAATCATGAAATTTCCACTTTAGCTCAGGCTTGTTTTCAACTAGTTCTTAAAACTTAAAGTAACCCATTTATATTAATCTACATTCTGCCATGTGTTATTGCTACCTTATCTCCATACTGCCCATCCAGCTTCCTCCATGTCTGGCTGGTAGTTTGCCTTTCTTTTTCCCAGTGTCCTCTCTCTCCCGGGAAATCCCACCTATTCTCTGCTGAAGGTATTAGTCATGCAGGTCCCAGGAAAACATCTTCACACAGTGTACAAATATCATGTAACTTTTTTCAATGAATGGTCTTGTATATTTTTCTTGCAAAGTATTCATTTTATTCCTGTAGACAAGTTGATTACTATAAAATGAAGCTGTGGCATCTTGGGGTGGTGTTGGTTTTGGCTTCATTTCCTGTGTGTTCACTGTTAGTGTGTGTGCTTTCTTCCTTACCTCTGGCTTAACCTAGCAGGTCGATTACTACACTGAGCTGACAGCCTCCCCAGAGCTTTCTCTTATGCTCAGTCACTAATTACCTCATTTCCTAATTTATCAATTTTTCAGTTATCTATCTGTTTTTATACTTCTACTTTCCTAAGATTTATAAATTCTTTCTTTAAAACATGCTTTGTTTTGGGTGTAGTTTTAGGTTCAGAGCAAAATTGACCACAAAGTAGTTCCTTTTTATTGGATCCTTGAGTCTTTTTTATCTAATCAAGCACTTAACAGAGTCCAGGTTTTGCTATATCTATATGAGTGAGGTCATATTTCATTACAGATATTTTGTAGATATTCAATCTAGAGTTAAACATCTTGTTTCCTGTCCTGTTCAAAAGAGTGGCCTACAGGAGAGTTTGGGGTTTGGTTTGGAGAAGTCGTTTGTTCTTTTCATACTTTTGTTATTAGCTCTGAGATCATGGTATTTTCTTCTTTAAAGAACATGGACAGTTTTGTTGTGGCTTAATTATCAAGATGTCCTCAGGTGCCAACAATACCTCTGAGGGCATTCTGTGTCTCAGGGATGTGTCCATCCTTTAGATCTGACCAGAGTCATGTCACTCCACACTCCCCCTTCTCATTCTTTATTTCCTACTTGGCTCCTAGAGAAGTTTTAAAGTCTTCCATTTCAGTCTTATTTCCATTTGTTTTCCTTGAATGCCTAGAGATTCCACCATATATACATACATATATATGGTATATATATGTATATCTATATATATGAATGATAATACATCAGCTAGTAAAGATGATGGTAATTTTATCTTAATTATGGGCTACATTCTTTCTGTTAATAAAGTTTCTGGCATTGCGAGTAACAATGTCTTTTTTAAAAAGCATCTCAAAATTCTTTCAAAAATAAACATTGTCTACTCTATTAGAAAAAAATTAAGCCTGGTTGATGATGTATGTCTGTAATTCTAGCTACTTAGAAGGTTGAGGCATCAATATTGTAAGCTCAAGATCATTCTGCACTATTTAGTGAGACTTTGGCTCAAAATAAAAAGTAAAAAGAGGGTTAGGTATATGGCACAGTGGCAGAGGCTTGCCTAGCATGTGTGAGGTCCTGGATTTAATCCTTGATATTGCAAAAATACATAAGTACATAAGTGAAAGTTCAGAACTATAGCCCAGTTGGTACAATATGTGTGAAACCCTTGGTTCAATGCCCAACACCAATCATCACCATCATCATCATCATCACAAATGAGATATGCTGGTTCTTGTAATACATTTCAGCTCAAGTTTTTGTTGTTGCTGGCATTAAAAGAAATGGATTTCATTGACCCCCTTTTAAAAATTATTATTGCTTAAGTGTGTTTATGTACCTTGTGTGTGCTTATCATGGAACATATGTAGGGTCAGTGGACAGCTCTCTGGAGTGGGTTCTCTCTTTCCACCTTTCCATGGATTCCAGGGAACATATCAGGCTTATGCATCAAGTCTTCACATCCTGGGCCATCTTGCCTGTGACATCTTCTTTGTTTGAGGCATGATCTCACTGTGTAGCTCTGGCTGGCCTAGAATTCACTGTGTAGACAAGGCTGGTCTCAAACTCAGAGATCTGCCTGCCCCTGCCTCCTCCCACGTGCTGCACTAAAGCAGTATGCCACAACACTGGCCCATTGGGACATTTTTCTACTTACCCTACATTGTTCTTGCTACTATCCTTACCCGCTTCCTGCTGGCCTCATCTCCCCAAATAGCTTTTTTTTCTTCATTTAAATGAAGTTTGAACCAGCAGCTCAATAGCATCTCCAAGATCCTCATTTCTTACCTCCTATTTTTTTGGGGGGAAGGCAGGGGGGAGATATCTATTCCTCTCAGGGTCCATCTCAAGATACACGACTAGAAGTGGAAAATGACACTCTTTTGAGGGACAAACTAAGTACTTACTATTGGGGAATAGGTTCAGAAAACCAGCCAAGAACACTCCTTCACTGCCTCTACAGCCTCATTCCTTAGTAATCTTTGAGACTCATATTTCAGCCTGCTTCCTTTTAGTTTGATTTTTATCCTACTGGCCATATATATCTGCCCTTCCCACCCCTCTGACCTCGCTATTCCCTTCTGAGTCCCCACCCACCCTGACTGGCCCATAGTCACTCTCTCATACTGTTCTGCAGTCAACTACATTAAATGTAAATAACAGTTCTGTGACTGTGTGCCCATCACCCAGCCCCTGTGTGCTTCTGTGACCTTCCACTTCCTGCCAAGAAGCCACCAGATCTGTATTTATTGTTTTATTTTAATTTGTAATTTTTAATCATCTTTTTTACCTCTTTGTTTTGAAACAGGTTCTCACTCTTAGCCTTAGCTGGGTTGAAATTCATCACATAGCTCATGATAGCCTACAATTCACAAAAAAATCCTCCTGCCTCAGTTTCCCAAGTCCTGATGGGAGGAGAATAGGAACCAGCTTGGTATCTCTTTAAATAAACCTAAGTGAGATAAATTATCTTCAGCAAATGGGACCTTTGGGTCTGTGTGGGACAGATGAGCGCACTTTGCATTAGGGGAGTTAGTCTTCCCATGAAAGGTATGAGCAGCATCCTTGATCTCTGTATCCTCATGACAATAATGCTTCTCCAGCCCTGACAATCAAAAATGTCTCCAGAATTGACAACATCCCATGGGTGGAAAAATTACTTCAGTTCAGGAACAACTATGGAGGCACACAGACAGGAAATGTATCAGGATGTATGCATGCCCCTGATTGGACCTGATAGGAAATACAGTGGCCTTGTGGGGTTTGCCTTTTTAAGCCTCTGGAAAAATATAACTGTGGCCATTTCCTGTGGATCCAAAGATGAACCTGACCAGAGTCCATCAACTGGGCCAGCATTTAATTAAATCTTACTGCAAACTGACTCAAAAATTATAGAACTGATCTTTTTCCTTGCCTTTTCTTACATTTCTCAGGACTAACAATAGTTTAAGTGATGTTTTCTAAATCTTCTCCACATTGTCAACCCTTCTGAAAAGCACTTTTAAATTGACACATTTGTATGTAGAGCATCAATTTTTCATCTTTATTTACCTGTCTTACTGTAATGTACATTCTGGCACCAGCTCCCACATGCTCACAAGCTGACTGCGCCCATGTCCATTCAAGTCCACATCCACTGAGGTCAGGCTGGAAGGTCAGGGACATGAACACCAAAGAAATCACCAAGGGATGCACAGCAGGCTATTTGTTTTTCAGAGAGCTGATTGGTTGATATTAACCAACAACAGTGGTAACAAAATGAGCAAGATTCAGACTGTAAGAAGAATGAGACTTGCTTGCTTACTTACTTCTTTATTTTTATTTGATGGTATATGCTTACCTCAGTTCCTCACCTATATGGAACTGTACCCTCCTGAAATTCCTCCTATACACTTCAGAACAGATCTGCACTGGTTGGAGTCTCTAAAGGTGGAATTAAGGAGCTTGAGAGGTAGCTCAGTGGTTCAGAGTGTTCCAGAGGATCCAGTCTTGGTTCTTAGCACTCACCTGGTGACGTATAACCTTCTGTAACACCAGTTCCTGGGGACCTGATGCATCTTCTGGCACCTGTGGTGCATGGACACAGGCAGGCAAAACACCTGGCCATATAAAATAAAAATTAATTTTTTAAAGCAGAGATACCAAGTTTTTTAAAAGACCCTAATCTAATGCAACTGGTGTTATAAGAAAAAGAGACCAAGACCTAGGCACACACAGAGGGCCAGCCATGTGGAAACACAGGAGAAAGTGGCCCCATCTAGAAGTCATGACTCAGAACCAGCTGAGATTTCAGAAATGTCAGAAAAAAAAAATCTCAAAGCCACTCAGCCTAGAATCATTTATTAGGTTGCATCTCCTGACTTTAGTTTCTGGATTAATCCACTGCCCTACACAGTACACAATTTGGGAGACCCTTAGCTCCTATGTTTAGAATACATTCCCAACCAGGTCAAAACATAGGCACAGTCACTGAACAGACACAGAGAAAAAAGTCTCCATTCCCTGCCCCAAAAGAAACACCCCCAATCCCAGCCAACCATCAGAGAAAATTGTTCACTCAACCACAAAGCCAATCTAAGTGGAGATCTGGAAGCTTAAAAAGGGCCTTAAAGTTTGGTTCCTGCTGCTGGAGATTTCATCCCCCAGTGTCCCATCCACCATCCTAACACTTAGGGGACAGAATTCAACACAGTTGTCTCCTTCACTGCCATGGCAACATTTCTTCCCACACCACCCTCCTGGGCCAGTAAAGACAAGATTCCCATCTACCTCCATGACAGAGAAGAGAATTCCTCCAACTCTTTCTTTTCTGTAACAAACTTTGAAACTCTTATTGCTTATGCACCTTTAAAATGTATTTAGAAGCTAAATACTGTCTTTATATGGTCTTCCACACAAACCTGAATTGATCTCCAGCACCCATGTTAAGAGCCAGGCATGAAGAGACAGGCCTGTAATAGCAGGGACAGAAGCAGGAGGATCCCCGGGGCTTACTAGCATTTGAGGCTTAGAGTAATTGGTGATCTTCCAATGAGAGACCCTGTCTCAAAAAATAATGTGGAGGAGCTGGAGAGATGGCTCAGGGGTTAAGAGCACTTGCTGCTCATGCCAAGGACCTGGGTTCTGCTCTCAGCAGCCACATGGCAGCTCACAACTATCTATAACTCCAGGGGATTCAACACTTAACACCCTCTTCTAGTCTCCATGGGCACCGGGCTCTCTCTCTCTCTCTCTCTCTCTCTCTCTCTCTCTCTCTCTCTCTCTCTCACACACACACACACACACACACACACACACGAACACATATATACACAAAAATAAATAAAAATGGAAATGCATTCAAATGGGTTTTCCTGTTACTCGGCAGATGAATGGCAAACAGGGCATGTCAGTCATCTCCCTGCAGGGAGGTTCCTACACACCAGGTCCTGCTCCATGCCCACAGTCCAGCAGAGGTGCTTTCTTTCTCTCTTCTCACCTTCCCCTTTCTTCCAATCCAATAACTCACGGAGCACAAAGAGGGATTCGTACCGGCTCGCTGGCTTGTTATGAATCACCCAGAGTGCTGCATTTTAGAACCCAATTTTTAAAACTCACTTACACTTCAGGAGAGAAAAATAGCAACATTACTGGAAGGCTCAATTAAATTATCCCAGGTTAACGTCCCCATGAATAACTGCAAACACACGGCCACTGGATATACTGGAAAGCTGTTTCCTTTGCAGATCTATGGTCTATTTTGTTAGCACATTAAAATATATATTTCTAATAGAAAAAAAAATGTTTACTCCTTTTTAGAGCAAGTGAATGCCTATCATTCCCAGGACAATGACTTCCTGAGAACCACAATAGCTTTGATCTCTTTAAGCCCCAAAGGACACTGGGTAAATCTCTCACTTGGGTTAACTTTGCTGAATATATTTAACCAGTAAATTATTTGCCTTCCCAACTGGAAGAGCCAATATACATTTATGTTCTAGGAATGGTTTGTTTTACTAACTTTATGAGTGAAGACCTCAATAGTAGCAAAGCCAAGGGACATTTAATTAAGTTATATTTGCTTTTTCATGATCTTGGGCTCAAGCTTATAAATCAAGAATCAATGAGTACTTAATTTCCTCTTATAGCATTAAAAGTAATTGCTTCATAAATTCTCTTTAGTAATCCAAATATTTGCACACACTGCACCACAAAGAGAAGTTGTCTCACTGATGAGAGCCCAACTTTTATTTTATTAGAATAAAATGGAGCTGGCTCATTTTATAGCTTGTGATTTTCCTGGCTGCCTCAAATTCCTTTTTGAAGCAGACAGGATATAAATTTAAAATAAATACAATTATGACTTTGCTTGAGGAGGGAAAAAAAGCCAGTCTACTTATTTAAAATGTAAAAAGAAATCATAGTTGTAGATCTATTTCCACCTAGTAGAATATAAACATAATAGCTACATTTTCCTCCCCACCAGAAAATAAAAACTATTTTGAAGACTGATTTTGCCTTTATTTCACCTGTATATTTTAGTTGCAGGTAGGAGAACAAGGAACATGTTAATAGTCCTGGTGAGATGGTTCAGTCAGGAAAGTGCTATGGAAGCTTGGGGATGCGAGTTCAGATCCCCTGAATCCACACCGGAAAGCCAGCCACAGTAGCATGTGATTTGAATTCCAACACTAGGAAGTGAAGACAGGAACATTCCCAGGGCTCAGTGGCCAGTCAGTCTAACCAAACTGGCAAGCTCGGGATTTAGGGAGAGATTTTCTCAAAATATAAGATAGAGAGCAATTGGGAAAGACTCTAATGCTGACCCCGACTTCTACACTCACTCACACACACATAACAAACAAACAAACTAATTAATTAATTAAATTGTTTTCTGTTGCATCTCCATAGATTGCCAAGTTGGACCTGTCACAAAGGTTTGGAGGCCTCTGCATACTTTAACCTCCTGTTCATATTTCCCCAAATTTGAATACCACACTGTGATTTACAAAACTCATTCACAGTCTATGAGTTTACATGAGTCAAAGACCACATTCTCACAAAAAAAAAGGAGGATGAGAGAACCTAGGACCTCAGGGTCTCATGCTGCCTGGGGCTGAGTGGGAGAAGCCCAAGCTTTCAGGAGTCCAGTCCAGAGCCAGGCTGCGCATAATCTGCATATAGAAGGTAGTGCATCCTGTATGCCAGGAATCCAATTAGTGCTATAAAACAGCATGCCCAAGAAAGGCATTGTTCCTGCAGGCATGCAGCATGGGTAACCTTGAACCACACTGCACCCTAACCCTTAAGAAAAGGACAGTGTTGATGCTGGGTGTGGTGGTGTATGCCTTTGGATACCAGGGACTTGGGAAGCAAAGGCAAGAGGATGGTGAGTTCAAGACCAGTCTGGGCCACATAATGAGACTATATCTTAAAACAGCATGTTACTACATGAAGTGACCACAGAGAAACAGAGATTAGACTAGGAATGCCAGAATCTGTGGCATAGAGATATTGAGAGTGAGAACAACAGATAAGAGGTGTGAGGAGTCTTTGGAAGGTAATGACAATATTCTAAAATTGATTGTGGTGGTGCATGAACATGTCTCTGTAAAAGAAAAGAAATGTGAAGTTATTTAACATTTAAATGGGAAATATTGTATGGTATGTGTATTACATCTCAATAAAGCTGTTTTAGAAGATTTATATCATACTTGTAACCTCAGCCCAAAACCAATGGCTGAGGAGGTCCTGGTCTCTAGATGAGAACTCATTATCACATAAGTACTTTGTCATGGTTCCAAACAACTTTCCAAATATCTGTTTATATTCACAGACAACTACTACTCTCAACCTTAATCAGAGGATCCTCTCTTTGCAGTGAACAGTGGTAGATGCAGAGACCTTGGTGTTAAGAATAGCTAACAGGTTGAGCTGAGCCCTAAACAAGACATTTATACCATCTTCTATAAAACTCAGGGAATGTCATGAAAGAAGAACCAAAGAATAGGAGGAGGTGCAACAAAATGCCATGTCCTGGACTGACCTGGACCAGTAGATGGCCCTTCAATGACAAGTTCCTGAGAGGAAGGAGCAGAGGATTAGAAATAATAAAGAATAGAGAAAAGCTGGGGACAGGGGTCTTGCACACACTATGACTTACACCAAGCAAGTGTACTAAGAAGTGAAGCATCTTATAGATGATTTGCACATAGAAAATAAAACAGTCAACAGGAAGCTATCATATGGTGTGGAATGTCTTTCAATATGTTGTGAATATACTTTATTACCATTGGTTAATAAAGATGCTGCTTTGGCCTATGGCAAGGCTGCTTAAAGCAGGCAGGAAATCCAAGCAGAGAAAAAGATAGAAAAGGGGAGAGACACGATCCAACCACCCAAGAAGCAAGATATGAAAGTGCCAATAAATCACTCACCACGTGGCAAGAAATAGATGAATAGAAATGAGTTAAGTTATAAGAGCTAGTTGGTAATGAGCCTAAGCCATAAACCAAACAGTTTATAACTAAGACAAGCCTTTGTGTGATTATTTGGGACGAAGCAGCTGTGGGTGGGTCTAGGCCTTGGTGCTAGGCTGGGCCAGAAACTTCTGGCTATAATCATATGATGGGACAGTCGGCAGGATGCTTACCTAGCATCACTGCACAGGAACATAGAGATGAAGTGTTCAGCACCCTCTGGACTGATAACTCCAGTCTCTTCAGTGAGGAAAAGTCAAGTTAACTCCTTAAGGCCCTGGGTCCAGCTGTAGACAAGACATTGCCAAGCCTGCTCCAGGAAAAGAAACAGAATTGTGTTCACTAGCTCCCAACTGGGCATGACACAGCTGTTACAATCATAGCCCCTTTATCAGCTGAGGTTGCTTCCACTGTCCTGTACAAGACTGGGCCTGCACTAGTCAGTTATGGACTGGGAAGGGGCTCACAGGACTCTGCACTTCTCTGCTGAGTTTTGGCATCTAGCAAATTCTGGGGGAGGAGTCTTCATTGCCCTTTGTGGTATACCCGCAGGTGAGTGCACCAGCCTTCATTAGGTGGTTCCAAGCCTGAGGTCACACAGTCAACCCTAGTCAAACTCAAGGGGTGAGAGGAGAGGGGGAGAGAGAGGGAGAGAGAGAGAGAGAGAGAGAGAGAGAGAGAGAGAGAGAGAGAGAGAAAGAGAGAGAGAGAGAGAACACAAACCTGTAGGGAAGAGAAGAGTAATTGACAGGATTGGAGGAAGATAAACAAGGATGGTGTGTGGGAATAACCAGAATGCACTATATACAAGTATGAAATTGTCAAAGAAGAAATTTAACAAAATATTTATTTTTAAAAAGCATCTACCCCAAAGGGTATCTTTTTAATAGTCAAGTTTATCTGTGTTTAATATATACATATTATATTTTTATATAACACTTTAGAAGCCTTTCTCATGAGGAGGTAGATGTCAACATCTTGGTCCAGGTGTCCCAGCACATTGGTGTCTCTGTCAATGTCTCCCTAAGTCAAGGCTTGCACTCACTCTGAGGACAATCCAACAGGGTATAGCAGATCCAAAAAGGGCCCCAGCCTCCTTCCTTGCCACTCCTCAGAATCTCCTTTTTCCTAATAAGGGTGTGGACCAGGATATGTGTCTGTCAATTAAGCAGGACTGGACAGTTATCATCCCTTCATTCAGATGTCAACCTCTTTAGAACCAGCATGGTGACCTCAGGGGAGAAGGACTGTGATCACAGGTCCTCAGAATGGCATTCTCACTAGGACGAATACCCTTCAGTCCTCTGGGACACTGTTACCCTCTGTGCTGGTTATATTTGACAATTTGACACAGTCAAGAGTCAACTGAGAAAAGGAAGCAAAGCTTGAGAAGTTGCCTCCATCACATTGCCTGTGGGCATATCTATGGAGTATTTCCTTGACTGGTTACTAATGTGAGAGAACCCAGCCCACTACGGTAAGTACCATCCCTGAGCAGGTAATATAAAGCAGATTGAGAGACCCTAGAAAGCAAGCCAGTAAGCAGTGTTCTTGTGGTTTCTGCCTCAGTTCCTGCCTTCAGGTTCCTGCCTTAGCTTCCCTAGGGGATGGACTGTAACCACGAAGCCGAATAAACCCTTTCCTCTGAGAGTTGCTATCGGTTGTGGTGTCCCTTATCACAGTAACAGAAAAACAGACCAAGACACCCTCTGACTCTGTTTCCAGAACAGCTGGCTGATTCCATCTGCAAGAACTCCCTAGAGTTAACCTTCAAGGTCCTCTAGCTCAGTCCAACCACAGTTGAAATGATCTCATTCCAGAAAAATATCAGCAGAAAGACCACCCACCCATGTGACTTGTCCTACGGTGGTGAAGATGGCCCTTCATGCCTCCCTGTCGGTGTTCATGCTGTCTGCAGCTCTGGCTTGTGCCTCACTGTGACATCTACAGTATGCATCTCTGTGGGTCCAGTTCAGGGTCACCTTTGCCACAAACTGACTAGTAATTCTCTCTGGGTTCTCTTGCAAACTGAAGCTGTAAGCACTGCTTTGTGACGGCCAGACTTTTCCTAGTGCTCTAGCTGGGCTAAGTCCAGGATGGCTGCAGTATCTTCCTGCAGCCTCCGGCTCCGGGCTCTGAGCCCATGAACTTGCCACCCTGCTGAGATTCCTAAGACTTGAATTGAGTTCAGTCATTTCACAAGCAGAGCCTTGGATTGGGGCACATGCAGGCAGAGGCATCAGATTGCTTCTTGTAAAGGCCTAAAAGAAAAAGCAAGCATGTTCTTTAGTGATATCACACTAGACAAAGGAAGGAAGGAACCGCCCGGGGTCACAGGCGACTAGTGGAGTGAAAGAGTTCCATTGGAGCGCAATGGAATAATCAAGATTTATTTTTTTTAAATACTGTTATTAAATAAACATTACAGAAACTTTTGCATTTGCCAACTTATTTTTATACCTTAAGGCACGAAAACCCACATTAGTATGTTGAATTACAAAGATTCACTGCAGCCTGCTAGCTGACAGCACATCATATTATTTGCAAATATTTTCTGAAACAGTAACCTTGAAGGATGCCAGCCCCATTCAGTATAAATTTATCAGGAGAAGAGGAAGAGCTGCTGACATGCTTTCCTTCCAGCAACCTCTACAGCAGTCAGTTCAGCAAGGAGTGCAGTGCACACACACAACAGGCCCCACCCCACCCCCACCAAGTCTCATGCCATCTCCTGGGCATCGGCATCTCTCTTCCTCACTTACAGAAAATATGTGGGAAGTCCCCTGAGGATTGTGCTCCAGGTAGGAATTTGTCCATGCATTGTAAGATCCTTACCACCCTCCAGTCTGCAGTGGCATGGTTCTGAGAAAATCATATAATCGTTTTAACAGAGTGTCTTTAATTGATGGGAAAAAGCAAAGTCAAAGAAAAATGTAGTTTCAAGGGATGAAGTATGAACTCCCATTGTGACAGTCACAAACATCTGTGCTGTCCATGAGGGTACCAAGCTTAGCATCATGAGGATTTGGGGCCTAGTAAAAATGATAAAATCAGATCCCACAAGGGAGTAGTTTTTGTTTTATATCCAATGTGCATGTTCTCAAATGCCTCAATTGTCTCTTTTCCTCTAACATTTGACATTGTCTTTAAATTTTATATACATTCCTTTCCATCAGAAATGATCTTTCTTTGATGAACAGCTATTCGGGCCCATTTAAACAACTTGGAAGTGGTGGAGTGGCTTAAAAACCCCATTTAGATCATTTAGCAAGGTTGGCACAACACCTAACTTCTCAAACCAGCATTTGCCAAATATTTTTGCCATATCAAATTTGCTGCCCTACTGAGAAAGCTCTAATTGCTTGGCATAGATGAGGCCATGTTAAAATTAAGCAAAATTGATTGCCTTCAAAATAACCTTTTGTTTTTGCTTCTAAAGACTTGCTTTGTTCATTTGGTCTAGGTAAGAACACATCACTCACATTGACACAAGCATCTTTCATGTCTTAAAAGGGCTCTCTGTTTTTCCATTCTCCCATCAATAAAAACAAATCCATGTTTTGTCACTCCTCAGTGAACTCGGAGATTGCTTCTTAAGTGTCTACCTTGAGCTCAGTGCTATGCTATTAAATGTAGCTCTGCCCCCTGCAGTGGCTAAGTGCCACCACCATGGTAAAGTGCGCTAATACAGAGACAGGAAGGGTGTCCTTAGAGAATCCAGCACAGTGTTCTTAGGTGATAAACATCTTCAAATAACTTCACAAATTAGAAGGAATTAAAAATTGTCTCATTTAAATTGTCAGTTCTTATATTTTCTCAGCAATATATTTTCAAAAGTAAACCTAGACAACTCTTATGAAGATGGCTATGGTAAGAGATAAGAGGTGTAAGGGTCTTCCCAAGGGAGTTTATGAGTTCAGAAGAGAGTTAGAGTTTATAATGAGATGAATAATGATGAGCTACATTCAAATCATTCCAGAAGAAATACATCAAGAGAAGAGAGAGGGCAGGCATAGTAGTTCACACTTACAGTTGCAAACTGTAAGGAGGAAGAGGCTGGCTACAAGCTCCAGGCCAGCCAGGTGTAGACAGTAAGACCCTAGTTAAGGCAAGGGAAAACAAACTCACACACATGGGCCATTCACTATTTGCCAGATGTTTACCATATCTTGAAGTCTTAACTCAGACACACCTGGCTCCCACTGGCATCCTATGCTATAGCTACCTCAACTCAGCAAGTGAGAAAAAATATTTGCCGCCGAAAGAGTTTTAAAGGATTTACCACTGGGTATCTCTCATCATTTATCCCTTTGGAATTTTTCAAGATTAACACATATAATTTCTTCTAAGTCAAAGTTTTTAAATTAAATACACATAAGTATGTTTCTGCCCACTCCAAACATAATATATCAAAATCTTTTATATTCTCAAAAAAATTCACAACATTAGCATGGATCAATTATACTGGTCATCCTGTCACCCTTCATCCTTGGGGAAGCTAAGGGTCAGAGGTGTTATTTGCTTAAGGATCCAAAGATGATGGGTTAGAGAGATAGGACTTGGGAGTGGGGGCTCTTGGGGTACACGTAGATGATTGAATGGATTTTGTTTTTATTCTTATGAGTGTGGCACAATACATTGACTTAGTATCACACATTAAGCCAACCTTGCATTCTTGGACAAGTCTCAGTTGGTTTCAAGGTTTCTGGTGTTGCTTCACTAGTGCTCTGTCAGGACTTTTATATCTGCACTAACAGAAGTCTGGTTTATCATCCGGGTGGTTTGGGGATTCCTTCCCTTCAGTGCCTCAAAGACCTAGTAGGCTGGGAACCATCTTTATAGCTTGTACAACTTATCAATGGACTGTTATACTTGAGAAGATTGAAATTAGAAATTTAATCTTTTCATTTCTGACAGATTTTCTGTTTTCTTGGACTCAGTTTTGATCATTAACACACCTACAGGGATGTGCACTTCTTCCAGAGCATCTAAGGTAACCTACACCTCAGCTGTCCCCAGCACTCCGATCTGTTTGTTTTTTTATTAGGCAGTGACGTCCCTTTTTCTACTTAATAGTCTGAATCTTCTCTCTCTCTTTCTCTCTTTAGATCCATCAATTGTTTTACCTGTTCATTTTTAGTTATTTCTTAATCTTTATTTCTCTTCAATTTCTGTCTCTTAACCTCAGCTAACTTTATTTTATTTTATTGTTTATTTTATTTTATTGTTCCTCTTTCTTATACTAATGTTTTTCCTGCATTCTTGAGTTTGGGTATGATGTGGGTTTGTTTGATTTATTGTTTTCATTGATTCTAAGAGATTTATTTCTCTTGTGATTTCTGTTTTGGCTCATTGACTGTTTAGGAATGTACTAATTTATTATTTAACTCCATTTTAGTTAATAACTATATTTGGTTTGATATCAACCCTCACAAACTTACAAGACTATTTTTATGTTTGAATATATGTCTACCCTAGAAAAAAGCAGTCCATTTGCACTTGAGAAGAATATGCATTGTGCTGTTATATCAATGTTTTTAAGGTTAAGTTAATTTGGGGACTGCTCAAATCTACATTCTTGTATAATTTCTCTAATTGTCTATTACTGAAAATGAGGTATTGTTATCTCTAGCTAGTATTGTTGAGTTGGTCTATTTCTCCTTTTGATTTTTTTTCTCATTTACATTGTACATTTTGGAAGTATGTTGCCAGAGGCATGTATGTTCATTATTGTAAAGTGTTCTCGCCATCTTGACCTTTTAGTATTATTTGTCTCTAGCAATTTTTTTTTCTTAAAGTCTATTTTGTCTCACATTTTTTTTTTTTTTTAGTTTTATGGTAGTGTGAAGTAATACACATTCTTAGAACAATGTCCAATAGAACATGGACATTGATTCCAGAATTTGAGGCCAGAAGAGGGCGTTGGTGCCCTGGAACTAAAGTTACAGACAGTTGTGAGTGCCATGTGGATGCTGGGATTGAACCCCAGAGTAGCCAGTGTGCTTCACTGCTGAGCCATCTTTTCAGCCCCTACTTGAGTTTTAAAATCTAAAATATTTCTCCCCTAGACCTGCCAAATTCAGCCATTTAGTTGTAGTGTCCATTCCATTCAGTTTCCCATCATTACTGACAGGCTAAGGTCACGTCTTCCATTTCTCTATCTGTTTACGTGTGTCATGTCTCTCTTGATCCTCTGAGATGTTGAAGATTCTCCTAAATCCTTTTCGTTTTCTTCTGACACTCTCCTTTTTCTTGGTGTTATTTTCTTAGTGCTTGCTCTGAGAGTTATAATTAATACCTTAATTTACAATAGTCTAATTCATACTAATAACAATTTAACCTGATACTACATAAGCATTCTATTCCTATATAGTTCCCTTCTCTTATTTATAATTTATGATATTGTTTTATGTGCAAGTTACATTTTTATGCATTGTAAGTCAGTTGACACAAATTTATAAGCATTGCTTTGTGAAGTTTCCTTTAAAACATCACAGCAAAAAATACAGTGAAAGAGCCTGCGCTTTGAGCCTCAGCAGAAGAGAACCTTCATCCAGCAACAGATGGAGGCAGAAGCAGAGATCCATGGCTAAGCACTAGGTTGAGCTCCTGGTCCAGCTGAAGAGAGGGAGGAGAGAGTATATGAGCAAAGGGATCAGGATCATGAGGAGGAGACCCACAGAGTAAGCTGACCTGAGCTATTGGGAGCTCACTGACTCTGAAATGACAGCTGAGGAACCTTCATGGGAAGGAACTAAACCCTCTAAATGTAGATGACAGCTGAACAGCGTGGGAAGTTTGTGGAGCCTCTTGCAGTAGAACCAGAGTTTATTCCTAGTGCATGAACTGACTTCTTAGAGCCCATTCCCTACAGAGGAACACCTTAGTCAGCCTTGATACTGGGGGAAGGGACTCAGACCTACCTCAACTGGATATGCCAGACTGGACTGACTCACTTTGGGATTCCTTGTCCTCCCTGGGGAATGGATGGGAAGCCGAGGGAGGACTGGGAGGAGGGGAGGGAGGGGAAGCAGTGGTGGATATGGGAAAAACCTCTTTAAATAAAAAATAAATAAATAAAATGATTTTTTAAAAAGAGCCTGTTCTTTTTCATTTTGTGTATTTGTTTTGTTTTTGATGTGGATTTGAGTTGTCCTTAGGAACCTTTGTCTTAACTGTCAAGGTTCACATTAATATTTCTTTGCAAACATCCTCTCAGTTTCTGTTTATCTTGGGATATTTAACTTCTTCCCTACATTTGGAGGATAATTTTGCTGGACAGAATTCCCACTTATTCTTTTCTCCTGATACTTGGCATCTGTCACTGTTGTTCTTTGGTCTCCAGGGTCTCTAAGGAAGTGAGGTACTACTCTCACTGAGCAGCCTCTCTGGACAATGAGTTTCGTGAAGCTGTTACAATTTTCTTGCCAAATAAATAAAGACTTTCTTGACAAGTGGCTGAAAAGATGGTTGGGTGGTTAAGGACACTTGTTCTTGCAGAGCACTGGGTTTGAGTTCTCAGCAACCACATGGCAACTAACAATCATCTGTGACTCCAGTTCCAGGGGATCCAGCACCTCTTCCAAACTCCATGGGCTCCTGAACTCATGAGGCACTTGTGGAAATTGTGAATATTAGAATATAGAAGAAAAAGAAAGGAAAAAACAAATGCCTTTGAGTTTTGCAGTGTGTGTGTGTGTGTGTGTGTGTGTGTGTGTAACGAAGTCTGCAAAACTCAAAGGTGTGTGTTTTTCTCCTTTGTTTTTCCTTTGTATCCTAATATTCCCAATTCCCATCTGCTCAGCCTCAGGAAAACTTTCTGTTTAAGTCATAGGCTTGTCTACTGCTGAAATTCTAGTTGGTCCTTTTTCAGACTTTCCACCTCTTTTTAAAATTCTTTACTTGGTGAGATGTTCGTTCTTATGCTTTTACTAAATTCTCCATGCATGTTCCTTTTAGTTCTTTGAACATTCTAAATAAAGGATTCATAGTTATCATCAAGTAGCTCCAGTCCTCAGTCTTCCTCAGATACGGGTTCTGTTGAACTGCTCCCTTTGCCTCTGGGAATCAAACATTTGCTTCCTAGCTCTTGTGGGTTTGCTGCTGAAAAGCAGAGATTTAAAGTAATAACCAGTTGTGGTAGCTAGCTCACACCTTTAATTCCTATACTTAAGAAACAGAGGTAATAAACTTCCATGAGTTCAAGGCCAGGGTGAGTATTAAGTTCTAGGATAACCAGGGTTATTATTGTGTGGAGGAAGGGGTTTACCCTCAGAGGGCAGAATAGATCAGATCCCTTGGGGCTGCCTTTACAGGTGATTGGAAGCTGTCTGTACTGGGAACAAAACTCAGGTCATCTGGAAGAACAGCCGGAACTCTAAACTCCTGAGTTGTCCATTCACACCAAGGGCTTTTTTGCTGGGCATTTCTTCAACTCTCAGTCAGGCAGTTTACAAATCTATCTGCTTGTACAGAGCTTCAGTTGCCAAGGCTGCACATCCAGGGACCTCTTAGGCTGTTTGCTGAGCATGTGCTCATCTCTACAGCAGTGCATGACCTCTTGGAGTCCTAAGAATTTCCCAGGGCTTTTCAAAGCTCCCTCTGAACTTCTCAGTTTCTAGGTTTCTCTTTTAAGTTTTTTTGGTTTACATACTGTTTGCCTCAACTGTGCTCTGCCATCTCTTGAGAGGCTATACTCAACAATGGCTTGACTGTTTGTGACAATTATCCTTGAGGAAAGGGCTGTTCACACTGGGAAGATCTTCAAGGAGATAAATAAAGACTTCTTTGTGAATGAGGTCTTTCAGGAAACCTTTGGACCAGCCTCACAGCCTCGGGTCCCTGGGAATGGGACTCTGAAGGAGTCTAATGCTCTTGCCCTGCCAGTGGCTGCCAGGCTACTGGTGTTCACTGTGGTTAAAGCCCATTGCTTTCCATGTTACTACTGCAGAACTGAGGAGGTGGGAAGAGAAACAGGACAAGCTTTTCATCCAAGTTTCAGTTATTTTTCCCTCAATAAATTCTTCCTAGATTCCTGGAAGCCATTGTTTAATTTTTTGAGCTTGGAAAATGTTGGTTCTGACCATTTCTCTTAATGTTCTCTCTGCTTCTTTGGAGGGAAGGCACTTACTCCTATTTACGGGCATCTGCCCAGGGATGTTCGAATGTCCACATCCTATAATAGACTCAACAGTGAAGTGTGCTTGAGTATGGTGGACAGAAAAGCAGCGGTGAGATCTCCACTCCAAAGCCAGCAGTCTCCTGAGCCTATCCTGGACTCAGTGCTGTATTGTATACTTATCTTGACTAGAATAAAATGCTTAAGACTGGGAAAGTTATAAAGAAACTCAATTTGTTCTGGCTAACGTTCCAAACCCATAATCAAGGCCTTGCATTGGATAATAGTCATCCTTGTTGGCAGAGTCCCAGGATTGTTCAGGGCATCACTTGGAAAAAACCTGTTAATCTCTCTTCCAGTCTCTTTCAACCTTCTTATAAATATTCTAGTAATTTAATCATAGGGTTCTTCCATAATGATCCTATCCAATGCCAATCACTTCCCAAAGGCCCCATCTCTAAACACTACAGTCAGATTAAATGTCTACCCTCTTAATAACTCACAATAGGAAAAACATTTCAACACATGAACCTTGGGGGACACATGCTAACATATCCAAAACCTACCAGCCCCATATTGAGGAGAACATGTCTGCTGTCACTTGGACACATTGTTGGGTACTTCACTGTCAAGTATAAAGAGAATCTTCCCAGAAAGCACTTTACAGAAGCATATCAGATCCTTTACTGCATAGCTCCAAGAGGCTTCTAACCAGCTCTAACCAGACCAGATGGCAGCTGGCTTAAAAATACTTCCTCGTCTATTTGAAGCCGTCTATTCCTTGAGCATTCTTTTTGTACGGGATACCAGACAGGGTCTTCATTGTAGGGCTCCTTTTCCAGATAAGGATATGATATCACAGGCAGGTCTCATGCGCCACCAGACAAAGTAACAACAGGACACAGAGATAACTGAGAAGATTGATATTGGGTACAGTGCAGAGAAAAGGCCACGGCTCTGCATGAGCCTTTGAAGGCAATTAGTCTTGATAAGAAGCTGATAATGGGAGAAGAAATGTGTTTGTTTTCTAGAGCTGTCAAGGACCAAAGGCTGAGGGGTCTAAACAACAGTATTTCTCGGTTCTGAAGACCCAAGGTCAAGGTCTCAGTGAGTTTGGTTTTTGCTAAAGCCTCTCTCTTTGACTGACAGGTGGCCTTCTTCCTCCATCCTCAAACAGCTTTTCTTCTGGGCACATGTTTCTGTTCTCCTCCTCTTTATTTAAAACATGCAGTGAAAGCAACTTCAAGTTAAGAAAATGCTGGTGGGTGTGGAAGAAACTAAACCCTGAAACTGCATGAAATGGCAGCACCTTCATAAACTAAACGGGAAATTTTGCTCACATCCAGCCCAGAACAGATTTCAAGGACCCAAATGTCTTCCAGATCATGACCACCCTTCATTAAAGTATACTTTTGTGTCTGTGTGACTCTCAGGTTGTGGTGAGATCTTATGTGAAAAATCCATAGACATCCCCTGCCCTCTCCATGGACAAAGGGGTACCACATGGAGACTTCATGATAGCAGCTGGCAGGTACTTAGGTGGCCCCCAGAACATAAAATCTACTTAGTAAATGTCTGCTTAGTATAAATTAGTAGCTAGAGAAGGGAGGAGAAGGTAGAGAGAAACCCAGGAAAATAGGCACATAAATTTTGTACCCTTCGCTAATCTTTGTACCTTTACAACATATGTGACTATTAAAAGTCACTCACATACACAACTCACTAATCATGAAGAAGTTGGCTAGTATCTACCTAGAGCCTTCACCCCTATGGACAAGTGTTCATGGTACTGGAAGGAACTCTGCATGCTACCAAAGAAGAAAAGAAAACACAAAACTAGCTACAAAGCCTTAGATATACAAGAGTGACCTGCCTGCAAGATATGATAGTATAATAGTGGCACAAAGTCTGTGAGAGTAACCAACCAATACCTGATTTGACCCACTCCCTGAGATGGAAGACATCCAACACTCTTTGGATGGCCAAGAATCTGAGACTAGATAGGTCAGGAATGTAGGTGAAAACAACCAAATGGTATTGTTCAGATAAAGGAACACAGCAATAAAATGACTCCTGAGAACGTTCATAGATCCATGCCATGCTCAGCAGGTGGAAACAAACACTGAGACCCAAAGTCAGACAATACACAGAGAATGAGATGTTGGGACAGTAAGCCCTAAAAGGGATGTCTCCATCAAATCCCTCCCTTCAGGGTTCAGGGAACTCTGTAGAAAAGGAGATGGAAATAGGGATGGGGGGTTAAAAGCTGGAGGGGATGGAGGTCATCTAAGAATCAAGACACAACAGGATTAGTATACATATGAACTCACAGAGACTGAGGCAGCATGTACAGGTCCTACATGGCCTGCATGGGTCTGCACTAGCTGGTGTCCTAAAGTAGACAGAAGTGAACAGACATTCTCATCCTTAACCCAGAAACTATCTCCAGTTGATACCCACTTGCAAAAGAAAACTTAGTTTTCTCCAATAGAGTCTCACTTGGGAAACAGACCACTCTTAAGGTGGTCTACCTCATGCCCATTGGTAGACGTCCAACACAAGACAGACTCAACAGTATCTTTGCAAGTTCTTTGTATCAGAATGCTAAGACAGGGCTTTTTTTAACCTTGAAGTTTCTTTGCACACACACACACACACACACACACACACACACACACACACAGAGATGGCTTCCAGTTTTGAGTATGAAATTCCTGAGTTGTGAAGTGTGTGTCTATATCTGTGTGTGTTTGTTTTTTTTCTTTGATTCTTTTTCTTTGTTGGTTGTTTTATCATAATCCAATTTGTTTGTTTTTATTTATCTTAGTATATTTTATTTTATTATTTCTTAGATGTGCTTTTTATCTTAGCCAATCTAACAGGTGTTAGGTGGTATCTCAAAGTTGTTCTGATTTGCATTTCTCTGATGGCTAAAGATGAAGAGCACTTTTTCAGGTGCCTTTCAGCCATTCGTAGTTCCTCTGCTGAGAATTCCCTTTTTAGATCTGAACCCCATTTTTTGATAGGGTTATTCAAGATTTTGGGCTCTAAATTCTTGAGCTCTTTATATACCTTAGAGATCAGTCCTCTATCACTTGTAGGGTTGGT
>PVIH01022393.1:0-21649 GCA_004025045.1 Sigmodon hispidus | reverse complement strand
AGATAACAGCAAAGCATTTAGTTGCTATGAGCATGCAGAACTGGTCAATGTTAACTGTCAACTTGACCAAATCTAAAATCAGCTGGAGGCAGGTCTCTTGGGCATGCCTATAGAGGATTCTCTTGATTCCTTTAGCTGAGGTGGTTAGATTAGACCTGCCCACTGTGGGTAGCATCATTCCCTGGATGGGACGCTGATTGTGTAAATGGAGAGAGGTAATTGAACAGCCGTGCACATTCATGACTCTTTGTTTCCAGACTGTGAATGCAGTGTGAACAGTTGTTTAAATGATTCCTTGATTTCTCCAGCATGCACTTTATGGACTGCACTCTTAAATTGAGAGCCAGGGTAAACACTTTCTCTCTTACATTGTTGTCTTTGTTAGGGTTTTATTGCTGTGAAGAGACACCGTGACCATAGCAACTTTCATAAAGGGAAACATTTAATTGTGGCTGGCTTACAGTTAGAGTAATTATTCCATTATCATCATGGTGGAAAGCATAATGGCATGCAGGCAGACGGTACGGAGAGGCAGCTGAGAGATCTACATCTGGATGAGTAGACTGCAGGAAGTGGTTGTCACACTAGGTGTGGCTAGAGCATTTGAGACTTTGATGCCTCCCCATAGTGACCACTTCCTCCAACGAAGCCACACCTATTCCAACAAGGCCACATATCCTAATAGTGCCACTTCCTGTGAGCCACTTCACACATGAGCAGCTTTTTTGATGAAGTGTCAGCAGTGTGAACCAGAGCTTGTGTGGAACCATCTACCACTCCTCTGTCTGAAATCAGAGATGGGTTGAGTGAATGAGACTTGGAGTCCAAAATATTTCTTATATGCACTTTAGACGTTTATACACTTACAGGTACACAACAAGGCTGTCTATAGTGTACATTCTATACACTGATAGTTTAAGTTATATAAATATGAAATCCTGTTGTTCTTGTTGTTTGGCAACTAGTTTGTTTTTCTCAAGGACAAGATCCATAGGATAGTCTAGTGCATGGAGGTACCAGAAAGATTTTATTTTACCCACTGTAATTGTGCTTCTGTTTCCGTGATAACAAAATAACTCTTGTCAAATTCATCAATAATTTTCATGTTTCTACATCTAATGACGTATGTGGTGTGTGTGTTTGTGTGTGTGCATTTGTTTTTATAGTGTGTATGTGTATATTCACATATATATGTGTATGTGGTGTGTATGTATTTGTGGTGTGTGTGTTTAGTGCATGCACATGAGTACATGGGTACACATTCCCATGCATATGCCAGAAAAAGATGTTGGGTGGCTTCCTCTGTGGTTCTCTGTCTTGAGAAAGGGGTTTTCTCTGAACTGGAGGCTCGTTGTTTCATCTAGGATTGCTCACTAGTTAGTCCCAGGGACCTACCTGTGTCTGCCTGCATAAGTCTGTATCTATGATCAACGTTTTATGTAGATGCTAGAAATTTGAACTCAGGTCCTCAGGGTTGCATAGCAAGTGCTACGAGCCAGATGCCCAGCTCCTGGTGAATTCCTTCTCAGGTGTATCTAATGTAGATGTCTCCTGCTGTCATGCTCCTGGATGTGTATCCTTTGTTGTTTCCATGAGGGGTGTATTCTTTGTTTCAAGTCACATAACTTTAAAAGGATGAGCAAAGTAAAATCGTGACTTTAAGATAAAGCAGGGTTCATTTTTTCTTTTCTTTCTTAAAAATGTTTTTTCCAAGCTGTCTGCCCTTGAATTTCCTGTAAGCAGGAAAAAAAATGCTAAAAAAAATGTTTAACTTGATGTTTGAAGAAGATATCTACTAATTATAGTTTGCAGGCATGTGCAACAAAATAACACACATGTGGATTACAGCACTCTGCATTCTTTGCTCACACTGAGTGAAATAGGCTATTATTAGTTGAGAATTATGTGGGCAGGACATAAATGAAGGGACTGTAACAATTAAGTGAAAAGGCATCATTTTCTTCTTTTCATGTCAGTACATTTATTGCCTTTCAAAAGCCAATCTTGCTTAATTGAAATCATTTCAGGAGACTTATGCGTATTCGTGCCAAGCTTTTATTAACCTGTGTAATTTGGAGCTGACAATTGGGACCAAGATTAGGAAGTATAATGTTTATGTTGGTAGAAATGCAAAGAGCACATAGAAGAATGAAATCTCAGCCATCTTGGGTACTGGCTGCCATGACAAAACACTGGAGAGCAAGTGGCTTGACAGGACTTTTTCACATCTCCTCTGGAGAAGGGACATAGAAGGTACAGGCAGACTCAGTGTCTCTTGTGGCTTCTCTTCTTGGCTTACAGACAGTGGCTTCTCACAGTATCTTCACATGGGGAACAAAGGTTACTCAGCTGTCTCTGCCTCTCATGGCCTTAATCCCATTGTAGGAATGCTACCTGCAGCACTTCATCTAAGACATGAACCGCCATTCTTAGTCTACGTGTGCTGAGGATCCAAGCCAGAGCCTCATGCGTACTAGGCAAGCACTAACTGAGCGAGAGCCTCAGCCTTTGTCCTGTATTTCTCATACTAACATAAAGACAAAAGAAATTACAAGCAAAATACTAAGTAATATGTAAAACCAACAAAATTTAAATTAATAGTGTTAACTTGACAGGAGATGATATTTTTCTCATAATGAATTGCTCAGATTAACTTGAAAAACACCAAAAGGTACCACCTAGTAATTACTATAGTTAATTAGGGCCTGTGGCAATTAAGGGTTAATGTAAATGTAAAGTTCAAGATATTATTAATAAATTTGAGTTAGTGAAATTGTTCAGATGCCAATTTTAACAAAGCATCATAACCAATTTATCTTACTTGAAGGTAAGATCACCACCCTGCTCCTCCACTGAATTCCACATTAATTATTAGCTATATATTACTACCAGAAAGTAAAACTGAAATTTTACCAGGTTAGTTGTATGTTAACTACCATCCAATATTATTTATCTGTTCTGAACAGTTGCTGATATAGCTTAGAATCAGGTTCTCATGGGCTGGGAAAGTCTGAAGTCCGTGTCTTGCTCAATGGTGCTTTCATTTTCCATCTACTTTCTCTTTGAAAAGTCACATTCTCTATTCAAAGACTGTGTTAATTGCTGTAAAATCCAACCCCTGCAATTTTGATGGCGGAACCCAGCAAAGTTCACGGCTCACTTCTGCCAATTCTGAGTAGAAGAACTTTGTGTTTGTCCTTTAAGGGTCTGCCTTGCTTTCATGCTGTGACTGTCTGTCTTTATTCTTCAGGGCCCATCTATTCAGCCAGCAAACAAAATAAATAGAGGACTGTATGGTGAGGCAGGGTTAGGGCTGTAGTTGTTACCAGTGGTTGGAGTCTGGGTGGGGTGTTTCTAATGGCTTGGCCTCTTGTTGAGAATGGAATAGAAGTCCACATAGACAGCAAAGTGTCAGAGGAACTGTACTTCAAGGGAAAACAACAGTTTAGGTTAGAAAGTTCTCATCAAGAGGACAATAAGCCACATGCACAAAAGAAAGGACACCAATTACTGCTTTGAATTTCAAGAAAAGGAAGAATGTGGTTAGTAGAGACATAGCTTAGGTGATTTTCTATTTTGATTGATAGGTTTTGATTATGTAAAAATCCTTGCTTACTGTTAATGTCCCTTCCCACAATGCATCTGATTTTAATGATATGCATGCCCAGTTATGCATAACTATGATATGTTAGAGGATTCTACCTAAAAGTTCACATTGAGGGCATGGTTCCCCTTATTGCATATGCTGCCCAAATGCATCTAGAAAAGACTGGCCCACTGTCCATTATGGGTTGTGATACAGGATGTGTCATAATAGAAATGAGGTATTGCCAAAGGCCTGCTAAAGGGAGTAATTTATTTCCATTGTTCAAAACAGGTATACATGTATCTCTATGCAGTAATGCGTGGGGAGGGTTCCTGGGTTGCTAACAGATTGCTAGATGCATAGCCCAAGTAGATGGAATCCCTAAGCAATTTCCTAAGCTTGCTTATTTCATAGCGTATGTTTTACGGTTCAGTTCTAGAAATGGTGTGATTTTAATATGGCTCCCAAAGTTTATATGTTGGGAATTTAATTCCCAAAGCAACAATGTTGTGAGGTATGATCCTGAAAATGTTCAGAGGTTGTGAGAACTCTCAAGCTGTGCTTTTATAAACAGGATAAGGTTATTATGTAGGGATGGAGGATCTACTGACCATGTAGTTAATGCATCTAATACAATGGCAAGCCAGTCTCTTCAGTCTTTCTTTCTAGTCTCTCTCTTTCCCTACCCCCTAGTCTCTGTCTTTCCTTGTTTCCTTCTTTAATGAGATGATGCAGCAAAAAAGGTCCTCAACCAATGCAGGTTCCATGTTCTAGAACTATAAGACATAAATCTCTATTCTTTATAAACCACCCAGTCTCGGGTATTCTGTTATAACAATACAGACTAAAAGAGTACAGAGAGCTACTGCCTGTATTCTGTTATACAGGAGTCGGTTATCTAGCCACACCCAAATGCATAAGAGCTTACTTAGTACATGCAGTCTAGATAGGTACTAAAAGAGAAAGGAAACAATAAATAAATTCCAAACACTCCACATCATATAACATACATATATATATAATTTATATTTAAATAGTATAGTTTATATGTAAGGATTTATATATAAAATAATTTACTTATAATTGGAATTTCTTACATAAACCAGATATAAACACAAATACCAAAGTAAGTTCTCTAGCCATGCGGTACATTGAAGTTGAGATGGCCATTGTGAAAATGTTTGCTTCACAAATGTTTTATATTTGTGATGAAATGATGCAATTAAATAAATTTTTTTCTTTGAAAATGAAAGGAATTCAGAGAAACTTCCCTTCAAGGTCTGTGAGCTTTAGTAGTAGAAATATTTCCTTAACTGAGTCTCCACCCTACTCAAGCAGAAATGTTTCTCCACATCTCCAAAGCACCAGTGTGTCCTTGGCCTTGGTTGTTGTTTACAAAAATTATCTGCCTAGACTGTGTGCCTTTCTTTTAAAAAACTGATACAAGTTCCTGATTATGTAGCCGATGGTGATATATTCTATGATGTTGATTTTATTTTCCACTACATTTGTCTTACATAGAACCAGAAATATGTTCATATCACCATTAGTTTATGAGTAAGTAAACTTTTTTTATGCAGTGGATTATCAACCAGAGCCTGTAGAAGAAATTTAGTACTCAAGAAAGGCAGGCAAGCAGACAATCAGGTTGTTGGGGCTTATAAAAGGTTAAACTAACTCAAACCTAAAATATTTTTATTTTCTGTTTTTTAATTGTAAGATAATCTTTATAAAATAATGACTTGATCATCAAGAGTCAAAGTGTTATGTATCAAAAATTCCTATGAAACACTTAAAATGGTGTGTAAATATATGTATATAATTTAAATGAAAATTTCCCATATTGGACTGGTAATACTCCCTCAAAGAGTCACAGACAATCTAACAAAACCCCTCATCAGTAGGCAGGAGAAGCTCTTTTGAGTTGCTGGTCAGGGTCATCCAAGAGAGTTCCAAAACATTATAGACTATTGCTGCTGTACTTCGCTGCCCCCTTGCATAGATGGGAGAGTAGGTCTCCACTGATGAAGATACCAGATACTTCAGCAACAGAGACCAGAAAGAGGTGATCTGAAACTGACCTTAACATTTTCCCCTGAGAACCAGCTTTTATGATACCAACGCATTATGGGAGATTCCAAAGGAGGGAAGTAAGTAACGGTTATACTTAGCTATGACATCTATGAACCACAATAATCCTAAGGATGCAGTAATGGCACACATACCAGGGAGGAAATCTGTAATTGGACTTAAGATCTGTTCAGCAAGAAGGAAATCCTGTCTGGTACCAAAAACCCAGTTAACCACCCAGGGCTAGTGAATCATGGATCTCTGAGGAGAACCTATAACCACTGCGGATACATCTACAATACAACACCTAAACCTAAGGCTCAGAGGTCACTGTGTCAGAGGAACAGGAAGTTCGCTATGAGATTGTATCTCCTAGAAACATCAGAAGCTACACTAACAAAGTCATACTAAGTTCCTGCCTAAGCATGACTTGAAAGAGGATAACAATAGATATGAAAAAGAGGAAAAGGCCATTAGGCTTTAACTCCACACAAAGAACTACAGGAGACTAAAGAATGCTCAGAGCAGGCCAAGTAGTCTTTCCCAGGGAAGAACACACTGATTGTAAGAACCAGTGAGGCTGGGAGACAGAAACAGTGCCTTCCAGACACAGGACTGATGGACACCTATGAACTCACAGAGACTGTGGCAACATGCACAATGCCTGCACAGGTCTAAGCTAGATGGGGTTCCAGTGCTAAGGAAGAGCGGACAAGAGCTCTCCTGCCTAACCCAGAAGCTATCTTTGATACAAAGCTGGGCAGGTCCCATGCCAAGCTGTAGATGGCCAACACACAATGAACTCAACTCTACTTTTGAAGACGTTTTGTCTCATAATACTTTGGGAATTTTTTTTTTTTATCTTATGGGTCATTTGCTGGATGTTGTGTTTTCCAATGATGTGTTTTTAAGGTGTCTGTACATGTGTTTCATGTGCTTCCCCCCCGCCATTTGCTTTGTTTTATTCTGGTATGATTGCTTTTGGACTTACCTGTTGGTTTTCTAAAGAGTGAGAGAAAAGTGCAGAGTTAAATGGATGGGGTGGGTGCGAGGATCTAGGAGAGCATAAGGGAAGGGAAACCATGATCAGAATATATCATATGGATAAAAGTAACACCCAGATAGTAACAAAAGTGTCCATGAATTTAAAAGAGAACAAGACGGGGCATATGTGAGGGTTGGAGGGAGGAAAAGAAGAGAAATATAATTGTATCATAATCTCAATAAAATAAGCCAATAACAATCTGAAGGGGGAAAAAAGATGAAAAATGCAGCACAGTCATTCCAGTCCCTAAAGAACTCTGAGAAGTGAGACAGTGTTGCTAAGTGTGATTTCAAGCCCAAGTGTCTGCCATCTTCAATAGGGTCACACTGTTTTCAAGGAGGAAGTCACTCCTGGAGATCCTAGGAGGAGATATGGGCTCTGTTTGTGTTTGTCTTTTATAAAATTGAGGAAATCTTTTGCAGACTGAACCCTCTGTGTTTAACATAGTCAATAGAATGACACAAGGTGAACAATGAATGCCCCAAGGAACTGTGAGGAAGGCTCCAGGAAAAAAGGCAGAAGGCCTTTTAATTCAGGTGACTTTTCTCCCTTGATCTCAGACGTGGTTCCTGCCTCCTGTGATGAACATTTACACTACATTCATAAGACATGTTACTCTTGTTGGATGTCAGAACACAGCTATAGAACCTAATCTGGTCAGTGTACACTGAATCTGGATATGGTCTTCTGCCTTGCTTTCATGCTTACCCAGATATAACCTGTAGTACGTCAAACAGTTGTGTTTAAACTGCTCTGTCCTGAGAAAGTCCTGGGAAAGAGCTTCTTTTTTTTTTTTTTTTAACATTTATTATATGTTTACTGGCATTTATTTACATGTTTTTTTGGTACTCAAAAAACCTTCCTTGGGTCATTGTTTTCTTGTTTCATTCATGTATAAAAAAAGCTCATTGAAACTGAAGTAAGATTGTCTACAGCTTCCCCATTCTTTCAAGTCCTCAGATTCTAGGTCTCTCAGACAGATCTGCACAGGTCAGCGACACACTGGACCTTTCTTTCAATTCACTGTCTAAAAAATGTATCATATCCTTGAATGTGGTGATATTACCTGCAATTCTCCCTCCTGAGAGGTGGAGTCAGGAGGACCTCTGCAAGTTCAAATCCAGCCTGGTCTGCAGAATATAGTAAAATTCTGGGCCAATCTGGGCCACATCCTGATGTGAAGGCATAGACTTGCCATTGCAAATCTTTGTTTCAGGGGAGGTGCCTGAAGGCAGGGCCCAGGTTTAGGATGAATCTGGGAAAAATGCACCTGACAGCCAATAGATTTAAAACTTGGCTTCACACCAAAAATTTAGCCAACAGTTTCCAAGTATTACTGTACTCTATACTCCTTTACCCAATCTTGAAATGCCAAGACATGTAATACCCCACTTACATAGCTTTTCCTATAAAAACCCTCTCACCCCTGAGCTAGGGCCTGAATTCTTCCGCTGCGTTACAACAAAGCGTTTCTGCCCGGGTTTGTTGGAACCTGTCCAGAAGAATAAATTGATCCTTGTGTGTTTGCATTGAAATCCAGCTCTCTGGTGGTTTTTGGGTGTCCCTTGACACGGGTATGACACCTGAGACCATTCCTCAGTATCAAACAGGCATAAAAGAAAACAAATCAGTCTAACCATTGTGGCACAAACAATAGGCCATCCACTAGGGTATACCATTGAGTGGCACTGAGGGTTACTTCCCTTGGAGGGTAGACAGCTGGGTCTGGGAACAATAAAAAAAAGGAGGGGAAGACCACTGTGGGGTGTCAGAGTCCACATCTGTAATCTCACACTTGGGAAGCTGAGGTAGAAGAATTATAACTTCAAGGCCTATTTTAAAACGCAAGAGATCAAGGGAAATGATTGCTCGTGTCAAAAAATTGAGATCAGTTTCTTTAAGACTGATGCTGGGATGTTTATTTGACTAAACAAAATATTACTAGGAACATGCATGTGAATTCAGATCCTGAGAGGCCAGGCAGTTATCTTGTTCATCTCTTTAGAACCACTAAGTATTTGATGACTTATGAAAACATCTGAAAAAAACGGTACAAAGATTCCTCCTCCAAGTTCCTCCAGCTGTTATCAAGACAAATGAGCATCATGAAGTCACTTACAGAGTCTCCATCACAATACCCACGACTTATACCAAACTCTCAGGAGCTGGAGAAATTTCATAAGGAAGAAAAATGAAACTGTAGGACATTCATAGTCTAGTCAAACAATGTTCAGACTTTTAAGTTGCATTGCCTCTTCAAATATGTCAAAGAAGTATAAGTATGTGGAGAAAAAATTAAAGATATGTGAGTTCTCATTAGTCAGAAGAATCCAAATGACCATGGAAATGCTGTACTCATCAAATTGGGATTTTTTTTTTTTTTTTTTAAGCTTAGTACTAACAGTGGTGGAGTTTGTAGAAACAGTTGCTCTGATATGCTAATAGGAATTCACTTCCTATGTCCTTGCTTGTTATCACTTTTATCATTATATGACAAAAGACTGTTAAATCTTTCTCTCCTTCCACATTTCAGGATCACACAGTGCACAGATTGTATTTGTTACAGCTGAGTCTACCTTGGGTCCAGACACCTAGTCTTTCACCAGATTTGTATTCAATTTTTATGTACTTACTGAAAGGTAATTTAATTTTTATTAATAAATATTTTAAGAAATAAGCATAATTTTTAATGTCTCATTAGGTTTCCAGAAATCTACATAAAAACATGAGTTATATACCAAGAATTTTATATAAAGATGTTTATCTTGCTATAGGGCTACAGACTCAATAAGAAAAAAACGCTGCTGGAAATAAAAAATAGAAAGCAATAAGAGACTGTCTTTCTAAATTTTGGCACATTTGGAAAAATAGCTATTAAAAAAAATCACTGTAGGCCTTGAGACATGATTCAGCATTTAAGAGCATTACCTACTCATCCAGAGGACCCAGGTTTAGTTCCCAGCACCCACATGGCAGTTCACAGCCATCTGTAACTCCAGGTCCAGACGACCCAGTGCTATCAACTGGCCTCCTCAGGCATCAGACATGCATGTGGTTCACACAAATATATACATTCAAACAGCTATACACATAAAAATATTTTTAAAAGGGTAATTAAAAATTAGTAACATTAACACTGTTTCTAATATATACTATTAAATCAAAATAGGTTCTGTTTAAAAAACACAGAGAGGTAAATGTATAGGAAATGTATAGGAAAATGTATTTTTATATATATACTTTTTCAAGGATGACAAAATCAGAGAAAAGCAAAGCATGGAACTGGCCCATAAATGTGTTTTGTGGCATGTTTTAGTGTCATTTTATAAAATCCCTCCCAATAGGTTAAAGTGACTTCCACAGGAGAGGGACTGTCGCAAGCACCTTTCAAATATCTTTTCATCTAAGATTCCAGATGTCCTTATCAGATAATAATTAATATGTTCTCCATTTTACCCTTGAGTAAAATAAAGGCCCAGAAAGGGGCGTGCTTAGAGAGATGAGGTTCTACATGCCTGAGAGCCACATAAAGTCAAAAGTCCCACAAGCAGCAGACCTTCAAATCTAAGGACAGGATAGAGGCAGGCTCCAGAGACAGATGCGAGCTTTATCAGCAGTGACGATGAAACACTGGGAGGAAATGAGACCTTCAGGACAGTGTCACAATGAAGAAAGGACAACTGTGACCTAATTCAGCTTGCCCACAAAGGATGGTTATAGTTTGGACCTGAAGTGGCCTCTCAAACATTCATGTGTTGAAAGCTAGATCCTAGGATTATAATGTTCGGAGATGGGGGCTCTGACCCCATGAGTGTGTTGATTCACAGATGTATATGTGCTTGAATTGAGTACTGGAAGGTGATAGACACTGTAAGGAGATGGAACCTAGTTGAAGGAAGTGAGTGTCTCTCTCTCCAGCCTCCATCCTTCCCTTCTTCTTTCTCCCTCCCTCTCTCTGTCTCTCTCTCATGTGTGTGTGTTTGTGTGTGTGTGTGTGTTTCTACATGTTCCGAATCTCAGCCCTACAGGCATATCAGCTATTCTGTCACAGCAATGGGAAGCTATTCCAGAACAGAGGGCTGGACACCAGAAATGGAGCAACCAGCAATCCCAGAGTATCAGGGAAATAAGCAAGGTGGGGATCTCATGAAAGCCCATGGAAAGACTGCTTCAAAGCCAGAATTGTCAACAAGGTCAAGGGTGATACAAGCCAAGGTATGATGAAGGACTCAACATCCTTTAGCCTTAGAAACACAAAGGGAGAACTGGAGAGGTGGCCTTGTCATAAATGGCTAGGCTCACCACCAAAGAGTCGAGAAACAGGAAGGTAATTGGTGATATTTGCCCAGAGCAGTTTCGGTGATGTGGGGCATATGCCAAGATGCTGTGGGTTGAGATGTGCAAAGGGAGGAGGAGATGGCAAGTATATACAAGTCTCCAGGAAGTCTGTCCATGATGAGATAGATGAATACAGCCCAAGTTCAAAAGAGAATTTTTCAGAGATTACCCCTGGTTAGATATAATCTCATAACCACAGTTTGTTTTGAATGTGTGCTATTCTGCTTACACGTGGCATAATCCTGGATGATGCTAAACCCTTCTAAGATTTAGTTTCTTCCTATGGAAAGTACAGAAAACATCCTTCAAAGGGGATTAGGAAAAATAATGTAGTGCATTTAAAAGCTACTAGTCCCATGTTCAGTATAGATAAAATGCTGAGTAATTAGAGGCCGCTATTTCATGGATATGATTCAAGAAGATAAGGAAATTGCCCTGTTGAAGGAAGAAGCTGAAATAAAGAAAAGGAAAGTAAGCTGTGGAGGACAGACCCTGAAGACACAGATCAAGATGAGAGCCAGAGCCAAATAAAGGAACTAACCATAGAAAGGAGAGGAGTTGTCCAGTGTGCATGCAGGTCAGGCTGTAGCTTCTGTGAACAATGTTAACTCATTTTCTGCTGGTGTCTTCCAGTTTCTAAATGATACAATGGTGAGGTCAAGTACTAAGGGTCAGATGATGGGAGCAAGGCTTGGTAAGAGCAAGACAGATAAATAAATTCTCCTAGAGTGCACAGAGTTCTCTAGAAGTTTCTGATGGACATGATGGACCTTACAAAACATGCTGAAGATAATAGATCCCATGTGTCAAGTGGGCGGTGCTAAACATACCATAGTGAGTCACCCACAGCATCATGGACTGTCCAAAGAAGACAACATTAGACCCCACTGCTGCTAATCAGCTTTGAATAGAATCCAGTCACATGATAAATGTCAGTTTGCTTAGAGTTAAAAAAGAAAAACAAGCTACATATCTTGGATTAAAGGGTTTCTTTCTTCTAATTACTAATATGACTCCTACATCCTATTGATAAGTGTGCTTACACAAACATTTAAATAGCCCTTTGGGGAGGGCAGGGAAGAACTTTCTCATTGTGTGTTGCTATTCTTGCTGATAGGAGTCACAAGGTGGAAGCTCAGATTTAGAAATAGAAGAGCTATACAGGCCAGAAGTGAAAGATCCAGTTCCATAATTTACACAGAAAGGCAATTCTTTCTGTAATCTTTATAATAATTTAAAGCTTGGATCTTTTATGCAGATACCACAGAGAAAACAGCCCACAATCTGTCACAAAAAATATGACTAACTGGTTCTTTATGCTTAATTTGGTTGATAAAGTATATTTTATCACATCATTGTTATTTACCAAAATAAGAGATATTTGATGAGGAACAATTGGATGACATTCTTTTTTTAAACTATTCACTTAAACAAAAGAACATTTATTTTCATTTCTCATTATTTTAAAAAAGTTATTAAACCAATCTGGTGTAACATTTATGTGATCATGTCACCCATTCAGTGGGAGCAAGAAGCTTAGAAGTGTAAGGTCATCTTCAGCATTCAAGTGAATTCAAGGTTAACCTTTTATGACATCTCCACAATATTCTGTTCCACGGGAAACAAAAAAGCAGTAATTCATGTGAAGTGAATGACAGCTGTCGATGAGCTCTCTTGCCATTAAAGTGACATAGGACTTCACATTTTGCTATATTTCTCACCATACTTTCCTATAATTTTTTCATTATATACATTAGGGACAACTCCCCCAGAAGCAAATTGGCTTACACAGTAGGTCCCTTCATCCACAGGCAATACATTCCAGGCCCCACAGTGGTGGTTGATTCCATAGCTTGAATTGATTCCCAAACAAGCTGTTCTGTCCTACACACATGTACCTACTATTAAGCTTATTAATTAGTTTGGCACCAAAAATATTAGCAAGACTAAATAATCAAATAGACAAATGGTAACAATACATCCTGGCGCAAATTATGCGAACTTTTCTCAAGGAATCCTATTGTATTTTTACTTCAAAGGAACTCTCTCCAGCTACTCATTAGCTTATGAGAATGGTCAGAATTATTGCTCTTTTGCTTGGGGGACATAATAAAGTAAAATAATGGTGTTTGAACCAAAGCAGCACAATTTGATAAGAGAGAGAGAGAGCTCTTAAGTGATTAAAGAATATGCAGCAAATGCAGTTGTGGATACACAGGACCTGCATGACTTATATCCTTTGTGGGATGGGAAGAAGCTGGATGGAATGGCTTTCATACTACTGAGAAAGACACATAATTAAAATTTTATTATTTATTAATTAATTTTTCCTTTAATATTTTCAGAGTAGAGTTGACCATCGGTAACAGAAACCATGAAAAGCTAGACTGCCAATAAGGGACCACAATTGCCCAGCTGTGTAGTCCTTTTTAAAATTTGTTTTTTATTTCACCCTTGATGTCAATGGCTTCATCATTTTCTCAAGCATCTCTTTGGTGCTGGAGATTGTACCTGGATGTCACTGGTGGTGAACACACACTCATAACAATGGCCTACACCTCTAGCCACATGTTTTTAAGATGACTCAGCTTTTCTACTACCTCCCATTCTCATCAGGATCACAAGCTTTATTCACCTGCACTGAAGCTCTTCCTCACTCTCTTCCTCTCAACAGTGGAGAGAGGGATTCCTTTTTATATTTGGGGAGATATCCACAACCTGCTAAAATCCTTGCATAATTTTTTAATTCTAGAATTTGTTTTCTGATTCTGATTCTCTGTGGATTTGTGACATTGTAGTTTACTTTAAGATGTCTTGGCGGACGTTTTCAAAACACTGCTTATAGACTTTCAAATGCCCGCTGCTGTTCTTCAGTTCTCTCTCCTCCGGCCCATCAGCTTTCTTATTTCTCCACTGTAGAGAACACATCCCAGAGCTGTTTCTTCCTTTTGCTTTTCTCAGTGTCATTGTAAAGTAGGCATCACACACTTTCTAAATAAGCATAATGAGAAAGCATCAAACAATTGTCTTGTGCTCAAATGACTGATTAGGCAGAATATCACCCAGGGACAGTGCAAAGCCTGTGAGGGGAGATCTACAAATCTCAAGTCATGCTAATGTTAGATGGGTAGAACATCTGTGGTACAGCATACAGCAGTTAATAAGAGAAAACCAGGGCAAGATTTATTAGGACATGCTCAAAACGTCATCATCCAGCCACAGGGTTGGGGTGAGAATGTTTCTGCAGGCTGTGGTAGAGGAATCCACCAAGGCCCTTTAATCCTTTTCTCTTTTTGTAAGTTGTTTGCAAGTTAGAAGCTACTGACAGAAATATTAAGGAAGAGTAAAATGTCAAATAGCAGAATAGCTTTTATTTGTGACATTGCATTTTATAAAATGTAAGATTCGTGAATTGTAAATGTACCGTTATTTTTGTGCTACTAAGAAAGAAAAACTACTTCCATGGAAGCCCTAAAATGCTGCCAATCACAATTTAACTTGAAATGGCAGTGACAATAAAATGTGACTGTATATGGAATTCAGTGTCTGCTGTGTTTGTCTTGATTGTGGAAAGATTGCTCATAACACGTAGGAAAAAGGCCTTTAGCTTTGAAAAATGTGTTATGGAGTTTTAGTGGAAAATCCTGTTTGGCACCATTGTGAACCAGACACCTCTGGATGACTGGAATTTAATCCCTGATATCCATAAAGGAAGCATAGAACTGAGTGTGTAAATTACCCTCTGACCTCCACATGTTGTCAGTGTCTTGAGTGTGTGTATATAACATACCACTACTAATAAAAATTTTTAAAAATGAAGATAGCTCTTTTTCCTTCTTCTCTGCTCTATATCCCCCTCCTTTTCCCCTCCCCTCCCCGTTCCTTTAATAAATCTAATATGGCTCATGGTAAAAAAAAAAAAAAAAAAAAAAAAAAAAAAAAAAAAAAAAAAAAAAAAAAAAAAAAAAAAAAAAAAAAAAAAAAAAAAAAAAAAAAAAAAAAAGAAGAGGATGATGATGTCTAAGTGTTTTGGGAGCATTCAAAAAGATAAGCATGTGGAAATTGCCTGGTACCAAGTGGGGCTTACTACATGTTCCTTTTTTTCATTTTTTTTTCTAACATGAGGCTGCAAATTACCTCTGCTCCAAAGACAGGGCAATAATAGGTTTCACTTTGATGTCAAAAGGTTCCACAAGCCTGAGAGGTAACTAATTGAATGTATGGATTCGTAGGCCCATGTTCATTCTCTCACACATGTATATATTTTCTTTTTAAGAACATTGTTACCAGTGTTAATGTCAGTGTCTGGGCCCTGCCAGCCCTAATAAACCAGTGTTAACCACCCATCCTTAGCAGGCCAACTAAATAGACATAGTCATGGTGAAAGGCAGAAAGAAGCAATGTATCAAATGTGGCTGCATTAAAAAGAGGACCTAGGAGGCCCTGTGAACCCCCACACTTATCTCCAGCTGCTGACAAGGGGTTCAGTTTACATGAGAGGCAGGAAGTGGGCAGAAATAACAGTCTTCAGCAGTGCTCTGCTCTCCACAATGCCCTGACTCGCTGTCAGCACCATGTGAAGTCTCTAGAGGAGACAAGTCCCCCACGGGCTGGTACTTTCCTTCTCTTAGACTGATATTCCTGGGGAAATGTCAGCTTTCAGACCCCCTGTATTAGTAGTATGATAGACAAAAAGAAGAGTGTTGGAGACTCATGTGAAATATGCTCATTTTTGCCAGAATGGCTACACTAAGTTCATTATAGATATTATTGAGGGTACCTACTCTTCCATTAAATAGGCTTCTATTGTTATATACTATTTATTGCATTTTAGTGTCCTAGTACCTTATGTATTATCGACCCAAGTAAAAAGAAGAAAGCTGGGCCCAGTGATGCATATCTGGGATCCTGGCCCTCAGGAAGCAGAGATAGCAGGGTGGTATAGGTATGTTCAAGGAAAGCTTGGGCTATACAGTGAGTTCTAGGATAGTCTGTATATAAGACTAGAGTTTTTTTCTTAATTCTTTGGCTCTTTTGAGGGCTCACCACACAGTTCCCAAATAAGTACACTCATGGGAACAAACTTCTTATTTATAAATGCCTGGCTTTAGCTTGGCTTGTTTCTTGGCAGCTTCTCTCAACTTAAATTATCCCCACTACCTTTTACCTCTGAGCTTTTACCTATATTTCTGTATAGCTTTTCTTTCCTTGTTATTCCATGTCTGGCTATGTGACTAGGTGGCTTGCCCTTCTTTTCTAGCTCCTTGACCTTTCCTTCCAGATTTCTCCCACTGCTTAGTCTCTCTGCCTGCCAGCCCTGCTCATCCTTTCTCCTGCCTTGCTATTGGCTGTTCAGCTTTTTATTAGATCAATCAGGTGTTTTAAACAGACAAAGTAATGCAGCTTTACAGAGTTAAATAAATGCAACAAAAAAGACTGTAACACATTACTGAATCATTAAACCAATATTTCACAGTGTAAACAAATATACACGTTAAAATAATATTCTACAACATAAAATGGTCATAAGCATAAAGGAGTGGTTAGAAGAAGGAGTAAGAGAGGAAAAGAGAAGAAAATACAGAAAATTACTGGGTCAAAAACAAAAAAAAATTCTTATTATTACAAAAATTATATAAATTACTAATTACTAATATGTTGCATCTAGACCTATCAGTACTCAGTAAACAAGGTCTGTACTGTGATACTTGCTACATGAACTCATGAAATGAACACTTGGGATAGAGTAGATGGTCTTTTCTTTTTCAAATAAGTATTTGAACAAGGTTGAATTGAAACAGATTTTAAATATTTAATTTAGATAATGAGAAAACAGCTCTTTTCAGAAATGAACACATCAGGAGAAATAAAAACAGAACTAAAAAGAAGTCTTCCTGGGGAGGATTGCCAGCATGGCTAAGGTTTTTTCTCTCCCTTAGGGAAATTCTTGGAAGTACTAGCAACTGTTCAGCACACTTCTGTTGTGAGGAAGAAATGGACACTGAGACCTGGCAATACACTGTCACTGTCAGCTGATGGCCCAGCACCAATTTGTTCTGGGAGACACAGATGGAATTTCTGGCTAATTCTTAGGAACCTGCTTATCTCTTATGTTTGGCCTCTGTGTTCTAGTTCTTATCTGGAGGAGTCGATAAGCCATTTATTAGGGGACTTTGAATCCCGCTGCAATCCTGCCAACTACTTGGCCTGGTGGTTTCTCTTGAGCACCAGGTTTCATTGTTCATGAACTTGGTTATCCATTACTCAGAGAAAATGGACCACTGATAAATAGGAAACTATTTTACATCAGAATGACATGAATGTAAACAGTAAAGGAATAAGCACATTAAATGCAGTTTCATGCCTGCCTCTGGGCCTATTATGACCACATTAGCTCTGACATATTTACGAAGCTATCTTTACTTCTTACTGGATGGAAAGAGGTGAATAAGGCTATTTACATTTTGTCTTCTCCTCTGCACTTCTCTGACTTCCAAATGGGTGGCCCACATGCTGCAGAGGGAGAAGTGGTGATGGCCAAAGCTGCTTGGATAGATCTCTAGCCATTTTTTTTCCTGAAAATTCTTGATACTCATTGACAATTACTTTGCTACCTTACTAGCAATAATGATACTAGTTTTAAAACAATTATTATTATTTTTGAATGCCTCCCACATACTTAGGCATTTTATCTTTATTACCTTTACAGCAGTAATGGAAGCCAAATAGTATTATTCATTTTTCAATATTGCTATATAATGTGTGGTAATATAATTAGTGTGGATTAATTTTCTTAATGTTTTGACAGCTCTTTGAGGAAGTTCTTTACTACTTTTCTTTTTTCTGTGTGTGAGATTATAATTATTATCTTATATTGAAAATATATTTTCATGTACTATATTTTGATCATGGTTTTCCCTTCCTCAGCTCCTCCCATATCCACCCAATTTCATATCATCTTTCTTTCTCAGAATTATTTTAAAAATCAGGGTCTCATCACACAGTTCTAGCTGAGCTGGAACTTATTATGTAAACCAGTGTGAACTCACAGACATCTGCCTGCCTCTGCTTCCTGAGTGCTGGGATTAAATTAAATGAAAAATTTGCATGTGCCACCATATCCAGCCAGAAGAATGCTCTCATACAAACTTCTCACTATCTACCACATCACCAATGCAATTACCTTGAACCACAGTTAAATACATTCTTTACCAGCTTTCAAGCCAGCTTTAACTTCTCATAGGAGAACTGTGGGTTAGGGTGGCCCATAACATCTTTATATAGATTTTTATTGGCCTCCACTCCTAGCTTATTTTCAGATTGTGACACAGGGTATTAAAAATAAAACAATGAAAAGTTAATATAACCAAGCCTATTTAAATATGCTTCAGACATTGAGTGGGATCTCATTTCAGTTATTTTTTAGTGTGTCTGAAGTACACCTTTACTTGGATAAGAGAAGGGGAAAAATTGCTCCAACTGTTTCCTGAGAAAACTATTCTTGCTTTTAATCGAACAAGTCCTGAGCAAAGCAGAGAATAATGAGGTAGCGCTGGGACCTGCAGTGACCATGTCTGGCTCCCACTGGCCAATTGTATGTGTTACTCACCTTGATCCCCTAGACCATGGGGATTATTAGCATCTGCTAATTCCAGACCAAGTCAGAGCATGTTAGTTTTGAATCATGAGTCATTGAGAAAAATTATTGGAGGAGACCTACACAGCTCCCACTGTCTGGGGCAATATATTTTTCACATGGCATATTGTGGCCTGTCTCATATTGATGTATTAGTGTTGGGGCCCTGGAGTATTCAAGATAACTCACTAATGCTCACTTTCTGCAGAAACCTCAAACTGCTCAGCATTTGGCTGATCATGAGGATTGTCAATAGCCTTGAGACTCCCTCTATGCTAGTAAAATCCATATGATGAGTCATATGTTCTTTTTTTAAAAATAATTTATTTATTTTCATTTTATGTTCATTGGTGTTTTGATTGCATGTATGTCTGTGTGAGGGTGTCCCCTGGAACTGGACAGTCATGAGCTGCCATGCGGATGCTGGGAATTGAAGAGTAGTCAGTGCTCTTAACCACTGAGCCATCTCTCCAACCCCGAACCATGTTCTTAAGAGGATTATCTAGGAAGTAAGAAAGCCAGGCAAGGGGGTGAGGGAGCGGAGCAGAAAGAAATCAATGTTTAGAGGTGAAGGCTACAGCAGACTGGGGTTTGCTCATCTTGCTCACAAGAAGGGGTCAGATGAATTTTTAAGCTTGAACATTTCTCCTATGAAAATTTCCTGTGCTGTTTTAGATGCCTAGATTGGAAAAGTACTGAAGTATTAACCCTAATGTCTACATTCCTTAGCCCATCACTCCCACCACCACCAGACACTGAACAGAGACACCGGAGAACCAACACAGCCCCAGAGTCTTCAAATGCCTTTACTCTTAGCATTCATGTAGGAAGTGATCATCTTTCTGACATAAGATACCAAGTGACTCTCCCTTATTCATTGTGAAGGAATAGGGGTGATGTTAAGGTAAGTCACAGATAAAGAAAAAGGTATGGAAGGGAAGGAGAGTACCAAGCTGACAGGTCTCAATGCCATCTCATTTTTATTTATATGGAAAAGAACTTATTTTTTAGTTTTTGAGACAGGCTCATGCTATATAGTCCAGGCTGACCTTGCATTTGTGATCCTCCTGCCTCCGCCTCCAAGGGCTGGGATTACAGGTATATGCCGCCACAGTGGGCTCACTGAGTAGAGATTTGTTGTTGTTGTTGCTATTTTGTTCTTGTATTTCTTACAAAACAGATAGTGTCCACAAGGCTAAGCCTACCTAATACTTATAACCTAGTGCATGTAAGTGAATCATTTTTGTGTGTGTGAGATCTAATGCTTAATTTGCTGAACCTGATCATCAGTTAAAAAAAAACTCACACCACCGGTTAGAGACAGAGGCCCAATGCAGTTGCTCTCCTCAACTCTCCTTCTGAGTCTCCTGGCAGATGGCCTTCTATCATCTGTTGACATTTACAGAATAATAAGAAGGTGCTCTGGTTTGAAAGAGTGGGGACCAAGAGGACCTGTTTTGAGTCTGAGATATTAGTAGAGACAAATGAACCCAAAGCCACCCCCGAGGACAAGTCCAAGGATACAGAAAGGAGCATATTACAAATCTCCGTTTCTTCATTCCTCATAGATCTATCTGGTGGGCAGCTTTCAAGCTGCGTTTGCTTTGCTATTTCAATCATGTTGACTTTAAACAGTCTTGGTTTTAGCATCTTTAATACATAAGAGAAAAGCGGGATGGAAAAGAAGGCCTGGAGATGCTGGTTAACACATACCTTTGGGAAATTAGTGATTTCATTCCATATTTATCAAACTGCAAATGAGATATGCAGCATGTTTAGCCCAGAAGATTCAGAGATAAATAACATGGTCTGTGCTTTCAAGAACGTGCAGTCCAATAGAGGAGACTTTAATCCTGCAGTTACGATGCTGACTATTCTATTCCATGATCCAACCATGTTTAAAGTGCAGTGACAGAATAGAGAGTATAATCCTCTTAGGCTAGCAAGAAAGGTTTGACAGGGAATATGTACTGGGAGCTAGAGGAATCGAACAGCATGAAATAAAAAAAAATAATATAATAAAAAGGAAGGAAGGGGAAAGGGGCTGAAGAGATGGATTGCTGTTCTTGTGCAGGACCTAACTTTAGCCCTCAGCACCCAAATTGGACAGCTAACAACTGCTCATAGCTATAGCCCCAGAGGCTCCCACACCCTCATCTTGCCGCTGAAAGCACGTGCCTGCACAGCTGCTTACATACAAATACATGCTTTTAGGTGAAGGAAGGTGCACAGGCTGTTGCTGCAAACAGACTTATCTAGATAAGTATTTTGTTTTCTAAAACCATCTCCATGCATTGATTCCCATCAAGATATTCATGAGCTTCCTTTTATCCGTTCTGAGATGTATTGCCATTTGCTACGCATCTCCTATGTGCTGTTCTGCATGGTAAAAGGTAAGTTGGAGTATGTGCTTATCTGGACAGTCACAGCACAATGCAGCCACTCCCAAATGGAGTGGAAGCTCACTGGAGAACTAAAAGGTGACAGTGCTAGGCACCAAGTCACAAAACCATTCCATGCAGGCAACACTTGTATATCTATCTCCTTATATAGTGAATCAAGAAAATGTTAGCAAATGCTTAGGGATGGCATACTGTATTAACAAGGCAGGACCTGAGGGTATGAGGAAGGTTTTAGAGTGAAGTGCATTGTAGTGTGAATTGAGTTGTCAAGGTTAACTAGAGTCTCAGCTATACAAGTAATATGAAATGCAGAAATAGTTCAGTCTTCCGTCTCAAAGAGGCTTGGCAAACATATTTATGATAGTTCTACCTTTGTAGAGAGCTGAGTCATTGTGACTGTGCCTTCTGCCCCTCGTGGGAAAGTGCCTTCTACCCCTCGTGGGAAAGTGCTCTCTTAAACATAAACTATTCCTCTCTTTGCCATAAGCAAACTCCCTATTTGGCTTGGCCTTGAGTTGTGGCTTGCTATCGCGAATGTGGACCTATGAGCAATACCTACGTGGTATATTTTG
>PVIH01022392.1:0-27287 GCA_004025045.1 Sigmodon hispidus | reverse complement strand
GAGTGTAAGCTTGTTCAGCCACTTTGGAATACAATATGGAGGTTTCTCAGAAAATTGAGAATCAATCTCCCCAAGGACCCAGCAATACCACTTCTGGGTATATACCCTAAAGAGGCACATTCACACTCCAAAGTTATTAGCTCAACTATGTTCATAGCAGCATTATTTGTAATAGCAAGAACCTGGAAACAACCTAGATATCCCTCAACTGAAGAATGGATTAACAAACTGTGGTACATCTACACAATGGAATACTACTCAGCAGTAAGGAAAAATGATATTCTAAAATTCACAGGCAAATGGATGGATTTGGAGAATATCCTTCTGAGCGAAGTCTCACAAACTCGAGAGAGATAAGCAGGGGATGTACTCACTCACTAGTGGTCTCTAAACAAACAAACAAGAAAAAAAGCCAAACATGCCCAAGCGGCAAACCACAACCACCGAACAGCTTGGATCAGAAACACCCTGGACTGACCCTTTGGATCCCACTCCACCTAGAGGAACACCTGACTCACTCTTGAGGGAGGGGGGAAAGAACTGGATTTGGCTAGAAGTGGAGACTGATCTAAGCATTACTGGGTCAGTGGGACCATAGGACTGTCTGCTCCCTGCCCAGGGAGGGGATGGGGAGTTGCAGAGGAAAAAAATTACCAGATGTGTTGGGAGGGGGAAGAGACCTTGAATAAGGATATACAGGGATGGAAAAAAAAATTCAGAGGGACAGATGAACACAAAGAAAATATAGGTGTAGCAATCTTATTTGTATTTCGTCCCTTGAGAAGCCATGCTTATCATTCTTATCCTCTGTATAATTATTGTTAACTCTTCCACATTTTAAATTCTTTTTACTGTGTTTTTTTTTTGATAAATACAAAATAAAGAAGGAAGGAAAAAAAAAAAGACTATCTTTTCATGCTGGTTCCTACTATGGTTTGTAGGCATTAGAGCTTGGTAGAACTGCTGAGTGTTTCTTCCTTGGAAGCTTGCCCATGCACATTCATACATTAGGAGAACACATCTTCAGGAAGTTGATGCCAAGGTCAAGTCCAATTCAATTCCTCCAAGTTCTGAGTCTGAAGTATGTGTTATCTTCAATAATAGTTTTACCTTTAAGTTCTGTAGGACAGCTAAGAGCATCAGCAACAATATTTATTATTTGGAGTGTCTTTTGGACTCCTCTGACCAATGAATCAAGGGAACAAAGGTATATTAAAAAAAAAAAAAAAAAAAAAAAACTCTAGAACTGACAAGAAAGCTGAGTGGAGAAATCTACAGTTGAATCTGAGCACATTTGGATTCCAGGGTCACACAGATAGAAGGAGAGAACTGAATCTTAACACATTTTATTCTGATATATATACTATATATATAATATATATATACTAAATATATACTAACTTATTATTGTATGTTTTAAGTTTAAATAAATTATAAATATATAGTATCTTATCACCAACAATACTTGACTACCTGACATTATATAACCTCTGAACATTTATGCAACATACTTTTTCCCTTTTTTATTATGAATAAAGTCTCATTTTTTATCTATGTATCTTCTTGTTCAAACTCTCTTCCCCTCTCAACCCTCCCAGTCACTCTCTCTTCTCCCCATCACTTTATCTCCTCCCGAGCAAGGACAGGAGGTCCCAAGATTTTATAAACATCTTTTGTATGTTTTATAGCCATCTATAAGCAAGTGTGATTGGAGTTTGTGTTCACAAATATGCATATTAAAATGATTGTCTTTTTATTTTAATAGTTATTTCCCTCAGGCTGAATATTTTACTGATACTGTTTACTTAATATAGATTTGTACAACTTTGCAACTTTGCTTTTGTAATATCTGCTTTTTGTCCCTTCATTCATTGTTTCTTTGTCTTAAATTTATACTTTTAATCAATTTTTAAAAATCTATTTGGTCTGAAAAGCTTAATCATGCATTCTCAAATTATATTAGTGAGTTCACTGTACTATGGGGAATTAGTACAATTTATTCTGAAATGTGAACTGCTCCTCTTTCCTAGTCCTGCAAATGTGATGTTACTCCTTAAAGACATGTGATCCTTCCAGTCCTTATGCCTTGGTGTCATATGTATATTGTTTAAAATTCTCAAATAATTAAATATATGATTTATTTTTACATTTATATCCTATAAAGGCCTTTTTTTTTAAATTGGCAATCACTGCTCAGTATCACATAGCATGTAGTGTGATTGTTACATGACTAATTCTGTTATTCTAATTTGATTATACCCTATCTCATGTTTCTTAAACTTAATGTTATTGGACAGTTTTTAGGTTAATGAAGATTTCACGTTCCTTCTAATTTTAAATACACAGTTCTCTCATTTTCACATTACTCTTAACTCTCCTTCCCACTAGGAAACTCTACTCCCTGAGTCCTGTGAAGATTTTATCTTCATTTCCCAGGAGTTATTTTATTATGCTGTACTTAGGTATGATTTATTTGTCCTTTAAGGTCATGTTGTGTTTCTGAATGTCTTGTTTCAGATATTTTGTGTTTTTATTCAGTTTAAGAGAATTAAGCCATCTGTAGGTTTCAAATGTTGTTTATTGTGGTAGCGAGATAGCTTCTGTTAGGAATCTCCTTGTTCTACAAGTATAAGAAACTGAGTTTGATTTCTAGGATCTCCATGCTAAGGTCAGGCTCTGGGGCTCATAGCTCTAATCCCAGCTGTGGGAAGCCAGTGACTAGAATATTCCAGGGGTTAACTGAGGAAATCTCGATGGAGGCCAGCAAGCTCCAGGTTTATTGAGAGACTGTCTACCTAAAAATGTAAGGTGAAGAACCATTATGGAATACACCTGACCTCAACTTTTGGGCACTATAAGCATGGACATACATGTTGGTGCACACACACATTTAAACATGAATACACAATTTTTCCTTTTATTTATTTATTTATAAAATAAAGTCATTTTTATCCATGTAGCCCTTTCTCCCTCCCTTCTTCCTCCCAACTCCTTCAGCCTCCCTTCTCTCCATTCCCAAATCTCCTCCCCAGAATCGGCAAGAGGTCCCAATGTGGATCAGTACAGCATCCACTCCAGGCAACTCAGATTTCCTCATCCTAATATCAGTTAGGTGTTCCTCTGTAGAGAATGGGCTCCGAAGTGCCAGTTCATGCACAGAAACACAATCTGATTCCTCCCTCAAGGCTCCACATACTGCCCATGCCAGTGGAGAGTCACCCATCCTTGGAGGACCTAGTTCCTTTACCTGATGGTTCCCCGGTGGCTGTTCTTGATTCAGTGAACTCCCTAGAGATCCAGGGAGCCATCACTGTGAGACTTTTCCTCATAATCCCTATCCTCTTGCTCATATAAACTCGCCTCCCCCACTCTCAGCTGGACCAGTGCTCAGCCATCCCTGCCTCAACCTCTATTCATTGTTGGATGTAAATTCTGTGATGGCACTCGGGGTGATTATTTATTTGATTATAGACAAAGTCACATCTAGGCAACAACTTCACTATTGGTTGGAGACCTAGCCAGGGACATCCTGTGAGTGCTTGGAGGTTTCCCTAGCACCCAGTCTTTTTCTAACCCCACATTGGCTTCATCTATTAAGATCTCCATCTTTTTTTCCTCCCTCCTTGTTGCTCCTCTCACTCAATCATCTCCTTCTCTCATGATTTGTTCCCACCTCTTCTTGCTTGCAACTCATTATGATCCCAATTAGCTAAGCAGCTCTTCTCTATTTTCTTTTCCTAGGGGTCTCCCCGTATATCTCTCATAATTTCCTTCTGGTCCCAAGCTATTCAGTGGCCGTGGTTTGCAGCTTCAGCGTTCTTTGCTTTTTGTCTAAAGTCAACTAATGAGTGAATACATCCCCTGCTTATCTTTCTGCATTTGTGATACCTTGCTCAGGAGGATATTCTCCAAATCCATCCATTGGCCTACAAATTTTACGATTTCATGTTTTTGTTGTTATTGCTGTTATTTTGTTTTTCTGCTGAGTAATGTAGTGGAGAATCAAGTCACCAAAAAAATGCTTATGACATTAAAGCCAACCCCGATGGGCCATAGTAAAAATCATTTAAGACGCCAGCCCCAGACTTACTCACTCTTTCAGTTCCTGCATCCTCCAGGAGAAGGCAGACTTTCCCCCAAAGTCCTATTTCCTCCTAAAAGCACTCTAATGTTTGTAAATTCTCTTTCCATAATAAATATTAATTCATTATATAATAAATCAAATATGATTAATAATAGCTATATCTAGCACCAAACGTAAGTTAATTCCCTGTGCCAGCTGGGCCCCCGACTCCAGCCATTAAAAGCTAGGCTCACAACCTGCAATATTGGAGTCCAATAAATCAACTACAAAGGCCACAAGGCCTTTTAAAACAAACTACTCTGCCTCCAGCTCAATAGCCTCCAACAATCCCAATAGTTACATTTCCAACTCCAAAAGACTGACAAATTATATGTGTGTCTAGATCTATATGTTTAAGGCTGTGCGCACCACTCATGTTAAAAATGACTACCACTAACATTTTGAAATAAGTTTTATTTAAATTAATCTAATCATATAAATTAGTACTCTATTGTGTAGATGTACCACAGGTTGTTTATCCACTCTTCAGTTGAAGGGCATCTAGGTTGTTTCCAGGTTCTTGCTATTACAAATAATCCTGCTATGAACACAGTTGAGCTAATGCTTTTGGGGTGCTAATGTGAGTCTTTTGGGTATATGCCCAATAGTGTTATTGCTGGATGCTTGGGAAGATTGACTCTCAGTTTTCTGAGAAACCACCATAATGCATTACAGGATAGCTGAACAAGCTTACACTCCCACCAACAATGGAGGAGTGTTCCACTTGCTCAGTATCCTCTCCAGCATAGGCTGTCCTCTGTGTCTTTTATCTTAGCTAATCTGACAGGTGTAAGGTGGTATCTCAAAGTTGTTTTGATTTGCATTTCTCTGATGGCTAAAGATGATGTACACTTTTTCAAGTGCCTTTCAGCCATTCATAATTATTCTACTGAGAATTCCCTTATTAGTTCTGAATCTCTTTTTTAAAATTTGGCTATTTTGGATTTTGGACTCTAGTTTCTTGAGTTCTCTATATATTTTAGAGATCAGTCCTCTGTCAGTTGTAGGGTTGTTGAAAATCTTTTCCCATTGTGTAGGCTGTCATTTTGTCCTATTGACTGTGTCCTTGGCTTTAGTGATCTTGAATTGGATTTTTTTCCAATAAGGTATAATCATTTTTACTTATATATTGAGAAGTAGCTTCAATATATAAGTTTTAAAGCTGAAAAAATTTTACATTCTAGAATAATTGTCTAAAATATGTTGTATATCAATGTATTATAATATATAATTATTGTATATACATATATACTTTATTCTGCCCTATGCTTCTTTTTATTACTGTTCAATTTACCCAGAAATTTGACTCTTTTCCTTTAGGCCACAGCCTGTATTGTAGAGATTGCGTGCATTATATTTTACATGATAGATATACGTATATCAACATGATAGTTGATGGTGGTATTTTTCATCATAAAGGGATATTAGTTTGCTTTCAGTCAATAAAAGAAGCTATTACTACTCAAAATTTGTTTTACATTAGGATGCATTACAATTTCATGAAATGTCATCTTGGCTCTGATTTTTCAGGTGTGGAAGCCCTGAACTTTTCTTAAGAGCAAAGCTGCTTTTGTTTCCTCCTGTCTAAGACATTTAAGGATGCTCAGCTGTTTCCTTTTAAAGTTTTTAATGTTAGAAAATTTAGTTACATTTTACAGACTAAAAATAGAATGACTTCATTTTGGTTTTTAGAAATTATTTCATTTATTTTAATAAAAACTTAAAGTTTTAACTTATTCCAAATCAATGACACTGAGTCCATGCAATATAATGAATGCATGGGATGGAGCGGGATCTCAGGTGGCAAGGGTCTCATGATGCATTGAACCTGATAGAACAGAAATGGAAAATAATCTCAAATGCAGAAGACAACTTTCTGAACAGAACACAAATAGCATAGCAACTAAAACTGACAATTAATAAATGGGACCTCAGTAAAATATAAAAAAATCTGTAAGGTAAAGGACATCATTAATATAATAAAATAGCAGCCTACAGATGGGGAAAGATCTTACCAATCCCATATCCTACAGAGGGCTGATTTCCACAATATATAAAGCATTCAATGATGTAGTCATCAACAAACTAAATAATCCAATTTTAAAATTGGCTACAGATCTAAACAGAGAATTCTTCTCAGAAGAAATTCAAATGGATGAGAAACACTTAAATAAATGTTCAACATCTGTAGCTCTCAGGGAAATGCAAATCAAAATGACACTAAAATTACATCTTACACCTGTCAGAATAGCTAAAATCAAGCACAAAAGTGACAGCTCATGTTGCAGAGTATTTGGGGCTAAGGAGGTTATAAGTTTTCACTCCCACCACATTCGAAGAGTGTGGCAGTTTCTTAGAAAACTGGGAAATTGACCTACCACAAAACACAGTTATACCACTCTTGGGAATATACCCAAAGAATGCTCAATTATACCAAAAGGACACTTGCTCAACTATGTTCGTAGCAGCTTTATTTGTAATAGCCAGAACCTAGGAACAAATTAGTTGTCCCTCAGCCAAGAAATGGATAATGAAAATGTGGTATATTTACACAACTGAGTATTTATTACTCAGTTGTTAAAAACAGGGCACCAGGAAATTAAGCAAAAAATCATCTTGAGTGAGATAATCCAGACAAAGAAAGACAAACATGCTATGTACTCATTCTGAAGTTGATATTAACTATGAAATAAAGGATAACTATGCTATAGTCACAGACCTAGAGAGACTAGATGAAAAAGAGTTTTTATGGAGTGGGGCAACCAGGTCTCCTTGGGAAGGGGAAATAGAAAAGACTTTGTGAGTAGACTCAGGGCAGGTGAAGATGGGGACATGAGCTATCAGTTTGGGATGGCATGGAGGAGGAGTAGTATTGGTTCTTTAGGGATGGAATGGAAGCCCGATACAGGTAAATGTCCCACTAGTCTACATAGAGGAATCCATCTTAGACTCCTAGAAATAGAGAATAAATAGCCTGACCTGGCTTTTACATAGGACCTGATAGTTGGTACCTAGACAAATTGTCATCGAAGAGATACCGTCTAGCAACTGACGAAGGCAGATGCAGAAACCTAGAGCCAAACATTAGAAGGAGGAGAAAGTGGTGTAGGCACCAGAGGGATCAAAGACATTATCAGCTAATTCACACCATAAACTAACCTAGGCTCATAGGGGATGGAAGAGACTGAACAGACAACCAGTAAGCCTGCATGGAACTTATCCAGGCACTCTACATGTATGTTACAATTGTGTAGCTTGGTGTGGAATCCTAAGAGTTGAGAACAGGGGCTGCCTCTGGCCCTTTTATTAGCTTTTGGTGACTCCATTTTTAAAGCAAGTATTCTTTTGTTTCTCTCATTTTATTTTTTAAATGTTGAGATTATACTATAATTACAACATTTCTCCTTTTTTTCCATCTAAATTCTCCCATGTGCATTTCTCGCTTCTTTTCCAACTTTATAACCAATCTAAGGGCAGGGATATTACTCTACTGCATTTCACCCTTTAACATGAGAAACTTCAGCAGACTTCCCTAGCTCTACAAGCAGCTCTTGGTTCAAATGCTTGATTCCAAAATTTTATGCCACCCACCAGTTTCTGTTTGCTATACTGTGGTGACATACATTTAATAAAAATTAGTCTGGAAAATCAGAGAGTCGACCACAGCAGAGCCAAGCCATGAAAGTCAGGGAGTAGTGACACACACCTTTAATCCTAACTTTAGAAATGTAGCAAGAGAAAGTTAAGATAGCTGGGTGGAAAAAGAGAAAAGAGGTTTTTCAGCTTTCCCAGATACTTCTTTGGTGGGCTGAGGAGAAATAAGTCAGAATCAGAGAATTTCCTGAAAAGAAGCCTAAGAGGATGGCGAGTGAGATGTGGCTGTGGTTTGTTACTCTATCTCTCTGATATTCCAACTTTCCCCAATATCTGGGTTTTTATTTTAATACCAAATAGAATTCATGCAGCAGCACACCAAAATTCTCTTTTGTCAACCAAACAAGTATCTCAAGGCTTGTCAAAGGGAAAAAATATTACCAGCAGTCCATCACCAAGACAAGAGAATGTTTGATTTCAAAAACGTAAAAAAATATCAAACACTAAGGACATTCATATTCAATAAAGTTTTCCCATCTTTAGTAGGTATAGCAAATGATAAATAATTAATATAGTAAATAGTATTTTGTGGATTCTGATAAATGGGTTACTATAAAAATTTTATTTGATGATCACATACTTCACTGAGTTATTATTGAGCAGCTACTATGAACATTTCTGTTTCCATTAAGAGAAGAAATTCATAAAAATAAAGAATTGGTCGCAGTCTCTCTCTCTCTCTCTCCCTCTCACAGGGTTTTCTTGTATAGTCTTGTAGCCTTTTATGCCTGGAACTAGTTCTGTAGACTAGGCTGGCCTTGAACTCACAAAGATCCACCTGCCTCTGCTTCTCTGTATGCTGGAATTCTGCAGAAAGGCAAAGGCATTGAATACAAGAGTCAGAGGAGATAGAAAACACCAAGGAACATAAGACCCTCTAAATGTAATTGATAAAATAGGACCTTTGCTCATATGAGCACACAGAGAGTAAGGTAGTATACACAAGGACTGAAGAAATTTGTACCAGATGAGGTTCTAGTATTCAAAAGAGAAGTAGACACATGCCTCCTTCTGTAACTCAGAAACAATCTCTGATTGATAACCACTTATGGAGGAAAAATAGTTTCTTCCAAAGGAGTTTCATTAAAAGGACAAATTAATTTTAAATGTGGTCTGCCTGTTCTGCAGTGGGGTTCAACATGAATTCAATTGCATCTTTGGAAATTCCTTTTCTCATAATGTCCTATTAGGGATTCTTATTTTCTTTTTAAAATTTCATGTTTTTTTTTTAATTGTGTTTTTTTTAAGCTTTTCTCTCTCTTCCCACTACTCCTTACTAGTCCTTTATGTAGATGTAAGGCTTCCAGGTTTGTGTTTTTATAAGATTTCTGAGTGTGCCAATGAGTGGGTCACTGTATTTATGTCTCTTTCTTGTGCCTTTGGTTAGGCTCCTTTCCTTCTGTTTCTTGCTTTGTTCTAATCCACTGTGATTTGTTTTATCTTATAATTTTATACTTTCTCATTATTCCTTGGAAGCTCTTCGTTTTCTAATGAGACAGAAAGGGAATGGATCCATGTGGGAGGGGAGGAAGGAGGAATTGAGAGTAGTAGTGGGAGGGGAAACCATGATAGGTATACATTATATGAAAAAATACCCTGCTATTCACAAAGTAAGTACAGTTATCCTCCATGCAGTAATTTAGCAGTCCACATGTGGACTCATGACAATATGGAGAGAAATATAAAGGAAAAAACTGCATGGGGTGGGGTGTGTCTTTCAGGAAGACTAGGAAAATAGTGCCTGGACTACAGTTTAGTGATTGAGTACTGTCCCTTCTTCATGAGCCCGCCACACGTCCCTAGTACTGACAAAACAAACAAAAGACTAGTTAAGATCCAAATACCATCAAAATAATAATGACAGAAGTATTTAGAGAATATATCAAATTGAGATGTAATGATCGTAGCACAAAAGAATAAAATAATATACTTAACAAAAGCCAAAGCATTTTTTCCTTCTTTTTAGCTCTCTTCATATATATATATATATATTATATATTATATATATATATAATTTGTTTTTACATCATGCACCCCATCAAACTCATGTATCAGAACTCTCAGTATCATGCCCACTCTTATGATCTCCCCATTTACAAAACCGCCCATTCATGCTGTTCATTGGCTTATTGGAGCATAATTAAACCACTTTGGAATGTAGTATGGTGGTTTCTAGAAAACTGGAAATAAATCTCCCCAAGGAATCAGCAATACCACTCTTAGGCATATACCCTAAAAACGCACATTCACACCCCAAAAGCCTTAGCTCAACTATGTTCATAGCAGCATTATTCATAATAGCCAGAACCTGGAAACAGCCTAGATGACCCTTAACTGAAGAATGGATTAACAAGCTGTGGTACATCTACACAATGGAGTACTACTCAGCAGTAAGAAAAAAATGATACTCTAAAATTTGCAGGCAAAAAGATGGATATGGAGAATATCCTCCTGAGCGAGGTATCACAATCCCAGAAAGAGAAGCAGGGGATGTACTCACTCATTTTTGGACTTTAATATATATATATTAAATATAAATATATATATAGAGAGAGATGTCATTGTACACAAGAACTCAAGGCTAGAACATAGCTAAGTGTCACAATGCCTCACTTATGCATTGATGGCTTCTGGCAGAAGGGTAGGTAAGGAAAAACTGGTTTTCTTTAAGGAGCTGGCCACAAGCCAAAGCATTTTATTCTGGATTTATAAAACTGTTGAAAGAAGTCTATCCTAAATAAGTGAAAACAGCCTTCACATTCAGTGACTGGAAGAATGTATTCAGTCCTATCTAAATCTCCTCTAAGTTAATACACATGTAAAACTGTAGACATTTGTTTATTTTCAAGGTTTGTGGTTCAGTAGAGGTACTGTGGCTATTGAGGTTGACCCAAGTTCAGTTCGAAGGTCCAGTGGAGCCAATCACAACTGCCTTAAATCAGCTCAAGGGCCTCTGACACCCTCTTGAGACTTCAGAGGATCCTAGTACATGCATGGAATAAATACACATGAACACACACACACAGTATAAATAAAAATAAATAATTTAAAAGATGTATTGACAAGCTATTAAAAGTAAATTCCAAATTTCCAAAATTATAATTATGTGCTTATAGAACAGCATGATGCTTAGGAAATTCACGTAAATGAGACCAGGATCTAAGAACTAAGGATGATTAATTAAACCCATTCTAAGTGTGTTGACTTTTGAACAAGGTACAATATAATCCAGCTCATAGAAGAGTAGTGGGACTGGGATGATGGGCAACATTGGGCAGGTGGGGAGATCCAGAAGGGCAACTGATGTGGGCGAAGTGACCTGAAGACGATCACTGATATGATTATTTTATAAAAAACACAAAATGTTTTTAACATGGAATAAAAAAAAAGAAACACTGAAAGTCTCTGTTTGAGAAGCTCAGCTAGATTGATATACATAGGATAGCTAGAATATATGTGTGTGTGTGTGTGTGTGTGTGTGTGTGTGTGTACATGGGTGGGGAGAATGTGTCTATCTATGTATGTGTATTTTCAAATGTGGACTATGGATTTCTTATTCCATCTTGCTGCTTTATATTTAATTCTAACTGTAAAAATTAATCTCTATTGAGCAAAGAGAATGTTAAAAATAGAAAATTGACTGTACCACTATTGTTTAAATTTTATTGATTACTTGTCACTTCATGTAGTAACTTAACTCTCATCCTGAAGCCTAAATCTCTTGATTTAAACTTGAGACTTACTCTGCTTTCCCTCTACAGAATCTTTCATACTAACAAGGAAGACTGGAGTATGCTTTCAGTTCTTTCTTGGACTTCTTTTCTGTATTGCATCTCCCATCTAACTCTCTTTGGTTAATACAATCTGTACTATGATCACTGTAGACCATGGCTTCTGACATCTGATTTAATATGAGTGTTGATTCCTCCTCACTTCTTACTTTTTTTATTATGAATAAAGAAGTCACATTTTCTATCCTTGTATATCCTTATTCAAGGTCCCTTCCCCCTCCCCCCACATCAGATTATTCTCTCTTCTCCACATCTCCCCATCCCCTCATAGGCAGGCAATCCCAAGTTCCCAAGGTCCCAATATTACTTAGTTCAGCCTCCACTCCTAGCAAATCCAGTTTTCTCCCCCCAACATCAAGACTGAGTCAGATGTTCCTATAGGTGGAGTGGGATCCAATATGTCAGTCCAAAGTGTTTCTGATCCCAAGTTGTTCAGTGGTTGTGGTTTGCAGCTTGGGCATGCAAAACTGTGATTTCTGACACTTTAGTGATCAGCGTCTTCAGTCTTGATATGAGATACAATAAAGTTTTATTGGAGGACAAGTAGGCAGAGTTGTATACATATATACATACATTCCATTTTCTGGTATATATTTCTTACACTGTCCTGTGTCGATGTTTTTATAACCTTTAATAATATAAAACATTTTTCTTCTGTCTTTACTTTTATTCCCGTTTAGTACATAGTGACTTACAAAATGCTTGGCATATGGTTGATGTTTAATAAATGCTTTTGAAAGAATAAAATTTTAAACTAATTTTAGCACTTTCAGAAAAACATTGGAATGGCATGTCTCCTAATCTAGCAAATTTATTTGCAATTTTACTAGTTCAGATAGAAAACATGGTCACCCTAGAATCATTTCCGTAAAACATTTGCCCATCCTAAATGAATTTTTTTTTTAAAAAAAAATAACTCTTTTTGTATTGGGATAAAAGTTCACTAAGAAGTGTCACAGAAAACTATTACTGACTTCAGTTAGATGTATGAAGGAATTACTATTCATTTTATCACACTGGGCTAGAACAAATCATAGAACAGTAGCTGTAGCATGCAACACTATCTCTATGTGAGTTACTGCAAAATAGAGAAATTCAAATAATAGTACCATAATTTATGCTTTACTTTGTATAATATAAAAAATAGGCTAAACTTTAAGCAATAGAGCAGAGGATGCCTGAACTGGCCTTCCCCTGTAATCAAATTGATGACCACTTTAATTGTCACCAGAGATCCTTTCTTTGGGTCCAGCGACTGATGGAATCAGATGCAGAGAACCACAGCTAAGCACTGGGTGGAGTTCCCAGTCCAGTTGAAGAGAAGGAGGAGGAGGCAGCTGACCAGAGCTATTGGGACCTCACTAACTCTGAAACGACAACTGGGGAACATACATGAAACTGAACTAAGGCCTCTAAATGTGTATTACAGTCAGATACCATGGACAGTTTGTAGGGCCTCTGGCAGAGAGACGAGTATTTATTCTTGGTGCATGTACAGGCTTTTTGTAGCACATTCCCTATACAGGGACACCTTGTTCTGCCTTGATACTTGGGGTAGGGGCCTTATCCTGCCTCAACTTGATTTGCTAGACTTTGTTGAGTTCCCATGAAGGAGTGGATAGGGGTGCAGTGTGGTGGTGGGAAACCAGGTGGTGAATGGAAGGAGGAGAGGGAAAGGGAACTGTGGTTGGCATGAAAAGGAAAATAAAAAACTTTTACATTGAAATTATTTTTAAAAAGGAAAATGAACAACTATATTTGTGGTTTATCATTATTTTTTATTTAAAAGTTTTTTGTTTTTTTTGTTTTTTTTTTTTTTTAAAAAAAGCATGCCCATCACTGTTTCTCCTCCTTGCCTCTTCTCAGTTTTCCCCAACTTCCCCTCACTCATCCCCCCATCCATTCTCCAGAGAGGCAAGGAGTCCCAGGCTGAGTCAATAAAGTCAGGCGTATCCAGTTGAGGTAGGACCAAGCCCCTTCTCCCAGTATCAAGGCTGAGCATGGGGATCCTCTGTAGAAAATAAGCTCTGAGAAGTCAGTTTATGTATCAAGAATATTTGTTTGTAAAGGAGGAAAGTTTGAAAATGATAGTGAAAAACAATAAATTACTATCCTTTTTTAGATCTGTAAGCGTTCTTACTAGCAAAAGGGGAAAAAAAACTTGTTTAAAATTTCAATATGTTAAATTTGCAGGCAAATGGATGGATTTGGAGAATATTCTCCTGAGCGAGGTCTCACAAACCCAGAAGGATAAACAAGGGGAGGTACTCACTCATTAGTGGACCTTAAGCAAAAGCATTCTTATTTCATTGAAAGAGGGGAAATCTTTAGCATGAATGTCTTGGATCTTCAGCTTTCCATACAATGACACTATTTGGAACAGTATCCATCTGCATTTGCTCTCTTAAAATTCCACTGAATTTGCTATTGTGCCATCTACTTCTAAGAATTAAATACAATGAATAAATGAGAAAAAAATAAGTTAAGTGACAGAAACTTTAAAAAGGCACAGACATCTGGCCCAAACTCCCAGTCCAGTCAAAGAGAGTGAGGAGGGATTATATAAGCAAAGGGCTCAAGATCATGATGGGCAAACCCACAGAGACAGTTGAGCTACTGGGAGTTCACGGGCTCTGGACTGACAGATGGAAACCTGCATGGGACTGTACTAGGCACTGTGAATGTGGAAGACAGTGTGTGGCTTGGGCAGATTGTGGGGCCTCTGGCAGTGGGACCAGAATTTATCTTTGGTGCATGAACTGGCCTTTTGGAGCCCATTCCCTATAGAAGGATACCTTGCTTAGCCTTCATATGGTGGATGGGTTATTCCTGCCTCAACTTGATATGCAGACTATATTGACTCCTTGTGGGAGTCTTTACCCATCTCTGAGAAGTGGATGAGGGGTAGGGTGTGGGGAAGCTGGGGGCTAGTAGGAGGAGGGGAAGAAAGGGGAACTGTGGTTGGTATGTAAAATTAAAAAAAAAAACCTTTTAAATAAAAAAACCAAAAAATTTCAACATGTTAATTTTCATAAAGGAATTCTGCTATTACACATTTCACTAGTCTCCCTGCACTCCTGTAGGGAGTTGACCTGGGAATACAAATATTTCTTGCTGAATGAAATACACTTCAATCTGTGGTAAGTTCCCAGGCTTTTTATTTTATGACACATGCTCATAGTACAGACAGGGGCAAAAGGGACAAGGTCCTGGCAGTTTTGTTGTCCTTCTTGTGGAAGAGGACTGGACAGGTGGAGGGTCTTTCCTGTAGCAGGTGCATCCCAAAGCACCATTTATCTCACACATGTCCTGCATCCTAACTCATACATCTTTTCTTAGGAGTTTTAGCTTTAGATTGGCAGTTCCTACTAAATTAAGCCAGTGATTAATAATGAAATTCCATCAAATCTATAGGATCAGTGTGGAGAAATTTAAAATGAACAATATTTAGCTTTTAGTCCATGGTCACTTTATTTCAATCCTGTAGCTTACATCGAATATAGGGTACAGTTTTGTCCATTACTTAAAACTTATTATGTTTTTAAAATTGGGTAACTCTCTTAAGCAAGGTAACAAGATGGACCCTATAAGGAAGTCATGGGTCTCTCTGGGAAGGGGAAACAGAGGAGACCTCTGGAGTAAACTGGGGGTAAAGGAGGTAATAGAGGGGAGAAAATGGGAGTTGAGAATATGAGGTAACAGGAAGGTTGATCTGGGGTAGGACTGGAGAAGGAGAGCAATTAAAGGGATATCTTAATAGAAGGAGACATCATGGGATTAGGGAGAAACCTGGTGCTAGGAAAATTCCAAAGAATTAATAAAGATTACCCCATTATAGACTACCAACTATAGTGGGGGGATGCCTGAACTGGCCTAGCCTGGTAATCAAATAGGTGAATACCCTGTCTTCATAGTGCCTTCATCCAGTAACTGATAGGAGCAGATGCAGAGATCCACAGCCAAGCATGAAGCAGGGCTCCTGGAGACCAGTAGAAGAGAGAGAAGAGGAATTATTATATGAGCAAGGAGTGTGTGTGTGTGTGTGTGTGTGTGTGTGTGTGTGTGTGTGAAAATCATGATGAGGAAATCTACAGAGACAACTGAACCAATCTCATGGGAACTCATGAAATCTAGACTAACACCTGTGGAACTGCATAGGGCCAGACAAGGCCCTTTGCATGTGGGAAACTGTCGTGTAGCATGGACTGCTTAAGGGGCCTCTGGAAATGGGATTAGTATATATCAGTGGCTCATGAGCTAGCTTTGTGGAGCACATTGCCTATGGGGATGACTTGCCCAGCCTTTATAAAGGGGGGTTGTGGCTTGGTCCTGCCTTAGCTGATTGTGCCTGGCTTTGGTGGCCCCCGTGAGTAGCCTTACCTTTTTGTGTGGGAAGAGGTGAGTGTGGGGTAGGAGGGCTGGTGGGTGGGCAGTAGGGATAAGAGATTGATCTGTAGTAGGTGTGCAAAGTATGATCAACATAGTAAAAATAGCAGTTCTACCAAAAGCGATCTACAGATTCAATGCAATTCCCATCAAAATTCCAACCCAATGTTTTAAAGACCTTGGAAGAACAATACTCAATTTCATTTGGAATAACAGGAAAGCCAAGATAGCCAAAAAAATTTTGCTCAACAAAAGAACCTCAGGAGGTATCACCATCCATGACTTCAAATTATACTATAGAGCTATATAATAGCAACAGCCTGTTTTAATGGCATTAAAACAGACTCATGGTTCAATGGAATCAAACTGAAGATCCAAAAACCTATAAACACTTGATCTTTGACAAAGAGGTTCAAAATATTCAATGGACAAAAAGATAGTATCTTCAACAAATGGTGTTGGCATAGCTGGTTGGTAGTGTGTAGAAAACATCAAATAGATCCAAGCCTATCACCCTGCACAAAACTCAAATACAAGTGGATCAAAGACCTCAACATAAACCTAGCTACACTGAACTTGGTAGAAAAGAAAGTGGGAAATACCCTCCAATGCATTGGCACAGGTGACCACTTCCTAAATATAACACCAGTAGCACAGTCACTAAGTACAACAATCAGTAAGTGTGGAGGGACTGTTCTCTGTAAATAAAGGAACTGTTTTGGCCTATTTGTAGCACCATAGAAGTGGGTGCAGGAATCAGAGAAGAGACAGGGGGAAGGAGGGTGGAGTCAGTCAGTCTCCATCAAGTACCCCAAAGAAGAACCATATAAGGAATCCAGGTGAGCCATAGGCTAGGTGACGTGGCAGGTAAATTACTAGAAATGAGTTGAATGAAGATGAAAGAGGTAGCCAGTAATGTACTTGAGACATATGCCAAACAGCATGAAATTAATATAAGTGTCTGGGTCATTTCTTTGGGAGATAAAAGCCACTGTGGACAAGGTCTGAAATTCTGGCCCAAACAGGCCTGGAAATATTCTACAAAAAATAAGTGGGTCCTCCTGAAACTGAGAAGCTTCTGTAAAGCCAAAGACACAGTCAATAAGACAAAACGACAGCCTACAGAATGGAAAAAGATTTTCACCAAGCCTACAATTGACAGAGGACTGATCTCTAAAATATATAGAGAACTCAAGAAACTAGAGCCAAAGCCCTAAATAATCCAATTAAAAAGGGAATTCTCAGCAGAAGAATTACAAATGCCTGAAAGGCACTTGAAAAAGTGCTCAACATATTTAACCATCAGAGAAATGCAAATCAAAACAACCTTGAGATACCATCTTACACCTGTCAAATTGGTTAAGATTAAAGACACAAATGACAGCCTATGCTGGAGAGGATACTGAGGAAGGGAACACTCTTCCATGGTTGGTGTGAGTGTCAGCTTGTTCAGCCACTCTGGAATGGAGTATGGTGGTACCTCACAAAACTGGGAATCAATCTCCCCAAGGATCCAGCAATATCACTCCTGGGCATATACCCTAAAGAGGCACATTCGCACTCCAAAGGCATTAGCTCTACTATGTTCATAGCAACATTATTTATAATAGCAAGAATCTGCCAACAACCAATGCTACTCAACTGAAGAAAGGATTATCAAACTGTGGTACATCTACACAATGTAGTACTACTCAGCAGTAAGAAAAAATGATATCCTAAAATTTGCAGGCAAATGGATGGATTTGGATAATATCCTCCTGAGCAAGATATCACCAACCCAGAAAGATAAGCAGGGGATGTGCTCACTCACTCCTTAGTGGACTCTAAACAAAAAAGCAAAAATAAAGCATGTACAAGGTGCAGACCACAACCACTGAACAGGTTGGGATCTGAAGCACCTTGGACGAGCACCTTGGAGCCCATTCCCTTCAAAGGAGCAACTAACTCAGTCTTGATATTAGGATGAGGAAATTGGACTTGCCTGGAGTGCATGCTGAACTAAACTATCTTGGGACCTTGGAACTTCCTGTCCTTGCTGTGGAGGAGATAAAGATTTGGAGAATATCCTCCTGAGGGAGACATCACAAACCCAGAAAGAATAGCAGAGGAAGTACTCATTCATTAGTGGACCTTAAACAAAAAGCAAAACATACCCAAGCTGCAAACCAAAACCACTGAATAGCTTGGGATCTGAAACACCTTGGACCAGCACCTTGGTGCCCATTCCCTCCAGAGGAACATCTGACTCAGTCTTGATGTTGGGATGAGTAAAGTGAGTCTGCCTGGAGTGGATGCTGAACTAAGCCACCTTGGGGCCTTGGGACCTCCTGCCCTTGCTGGGGAGGAGATCAGGAGATGGGGAGAAGAGGGAGTGACTGGAAGGGGCAGGAGGGGGAAGGGTGTCTGAACAAAGGGATACATGGAAAAAAGATAAGACTAAAAATTTCTTAAATAAAAAATTATACTCTCTTCACGTAAATTTAAAGCTATATATATCTGACATTTTGCTTATATTCCCAGTAAGTCATAAATTTGTTGTTGATCATTTGTGATTATCTATGCTATCATTCTTCTATCAATGATGCATAATTTTTCATCTTATACCTTTACATATTGTTCTGTGTGTTTTACCTTCCAGTGTAATGTTAAAAAGACTTGATGAGATTAAATGCATTTAATGGTCTTGTAGTGGACTATGGTTCATTTTCCCAGTACCCTTACTTATCTAATTGTAGTTCCAAAAGATCCAATGCCTTCTTCCTGCATTTGCAGGTCCAAGAGGAGCACACTGTATACATACATGCTCCAGGTCAAACACTCATCCACATAAAAGTAAATAATTCTAAATCTTAAAATTGTTCCAGAATATACAAAATTAAACTTATGACTTACTTTAGATGATACAAGAATTACACTGTTATTTAGTCTTGACAGTGACACACACACACACACACACACACACACACACACACACACGGAGAAAGTAATGATACTTTTCAACACGATATCTTAAAATATTAGCTAACATATTCTAATGCCACACTAGAAAAATTATTCAAAATAAGTTGTACAAGACTAGCAGTGACAGTTTTAAATTAGATTCAAACTCAATTTACAGTTGACAAGATAGTATATATGGAAAGCCATTGAGAATAAATAATAAAGCTGTATTAAAAATAAGAATTTAATAAGGTTACAGTGTATAATATTATAATCTAAAACTGAACTATTCAGGTGCAGGAATAAGTATCAGTTAGGCAATAAAATTGATTAAATAATTCTGATAGTAATAAAATTTTAGAGAATAAAGTTAGTAAGAAATGCCTTAAGTAAAGAATATAAGATACTCCTGAAAGTCACAAAAGTAGCTTGAAGATATTAAAATAAATTCTTTCTTCTCAATGACTTCATATTTTATTGCATCCTTATATTTATAAGTTGAAGATGATTTAACAAAAATATCTACAAGTTTTGTCTTGTTCCAATTATCATAAATATTACATAAAATAAACACATAGAGTTGTTATTAAATTGTTGATAAGAAAGAGCCCAGAAAATGATTATATGATAAGATGGTAAAGCCCATTTCAATACCATTGAAAGGAAAGAAGGCTGTACTTGAATAGACTCACTAATAGAATAAAATGGAAAGCCCATCATCTGGTCCAACCTCATTCAGAAACATAGTAAACAGGATATATGTTGTCTCAGTACCCAGACACATAGGGAAGGATGGGCACATGTGTGAGGTCATCCAGGTTTTATGATTGACCATGCCTTGGAGAGGAAAAACAGGAAGAGGGGGGTTAGATTAACAAAGAAGAAGGCAGGAGGATGATGAATCTGTTTTGAATTATGGGACTGTGCTGGCTACTTTTATGTCCACTTGACACAGCTAGAGTCACTGAAGAGGAGGGATCCTCAATTGAGAAAATGCCTCATAAAATGTTATAGGCAAGCCTGTGGGGCATTTTCTTAATTTCTAATTAAGGGCAGTCAATTGTGTGTGGGACCACTACCAGATGGAGGTCCTCAGTGTTGTAACAAAGCAAGCTGAGCAAGCCAGTAAGCAGGGTTCCTCCATGGTCTCTGCATCGGCTCCTATATGTTCTGACTTCCTTGAATAATGAACAGCAATGTAGAAATATAAGCCAAATAAGTCCCTTCTTCCCCAAATTGTTTTCATCAGTGTTTTATTATAGCAATAGAATCCTTAAGTAGGACATATATTGCTACCAGGATAGCAGGGTATTGCTGTGACAGACCTGACTATGTTTTTTTTTTTTTTTTTTTTTTTTTTTGGATTGTGGAAGGATTTAGAATCTTTGTGCTTGAAAAGCCATTAAGCATTCACAGCCTGGTGAGCTGGTTTTGGGGAGCTTAGAAGATAAAACTGTTGAGAGCAATGCAGATGACCATGCAGGCCTGGCTTGTTAAGTTTCAGAGGGAACCAAAGACTATCAGGCCTTTTGTGGGAAGAATCAGTGATGTCTAGCCAGCTGGAGATAAGTAATCGGCTGTAATTAAAAAGCGCCAGAACCACTGAAGTAAAACCTTTGCTTTTTTGGGATAATGCATGCTGGCTAGCTGGGGCTTAAGGATCAGCTGTGGTTAAACAGAGACCATCATTATTGAGATGAGGTCTTCAGGAAAGTATTTCCTCAGGGTTACCACAGAGAAGCTGTGTTCCAGAAGTGGCCGTGGTTGTACCTCCTGCTGAACTTGGTCATGTGAAAGAGTCTCTCAGGTGATACTGGTTTTGAAGGTATGAAGGGGTCATGGATAGTAGTTGGGGCTTGTTACTATGGGATAGGGCTGAGGTCCCTGAGAAGAACATATTGGTGAAAGCACAGCCCAGTTGCAGTGGGAGACCCTAGCAATTTTGAGATGCTAGTACCATGGAAGGATCACAGAACAGCAGGAGCATTGGATCGGAGCCAGCCAGAACCTAAAAGACAAGCTGTGACTGAATGCCTTTGAGGGAGCAGAGAAGACCTAGAGAGGGTCCCAGATATTGGATATTGAATTATTTACACAGAGAGAGTCTGATTCTACTTTGTTCAGATTGTGAATGTGTCCTGGTTCTTCCCTCTTGAAGTAAGAAAATGTGTAACTTAAATTTGCTTTATAGGGAACCACAGTTGTAGACTTAGAAATTTAAAAGAGTCTTTAGATTTTCCAAAGGAGAGACTGAATGTGCTTTTGTTTTTCTTGAAGAAACTGAATTTTAAAGTATTTGAATTTGTAAATATTGCAGGATATTTTAAATTTCTATAATGCTTTATATCGTGATGCTTATTGACATGTACGATCTCAGGGATGAACATGAAAGAAAAGGTTGTAGTTTAACAATGATGTGTTTGCAAGTCAGGTTGACATGGGGCAGTTGTGCTGCCTAGTTCTGTGTCAACTTGACACAAGCTATAGTCACTGGAGAGGGTTGACTTCAACTGAGAAAATGCCTCCATAACACTGGGTTGCAGGCAAGCCTGTAGGGCATTTTCTTAAGCAGTGATTGATGGAGGAGGCCCAGTTCATTGTGGGTGGCACCTAGATGCTATAATAAAGCAGGCTGAGAAAGTCACCAGAAGCAAAACAGTAAACAGCATCTCACCATGGCCTCTGTATCAGCTCCTGTCTCCAACTTCCTGACCCCACTTACTTCAGGAATGAATATGATATGGAATTGCAAGCAAAATAAATCTCTTCCACTTCACTTCAGGTTGATTTTTGTCATGGTGTTTTACTAGAGAAGTAGAACTGGCAACTACAACATGGACTGTGGACTAGGATTATATTTTATCAGTTATTGTTAGAAAAATTATAGGATCTTTAAGAAAAAATTATTCTTCATATTATACAGTATTTTGTTCACTTTTTTATATCAAGCATATTATGCCATATATGACACAGTTTTGTTTTATTTTTACCTGCTATATTAAGATATATCTTGGTTGTTTCCAAATTTGATTCTCCTGATTGAGTCAACTTTAGATATCTATGTATTGATTTTCATGTAAACATGAGTTTTCATTTTTTGGAATAGATGTTCTGAAGTTTATTTGCTGTGCCAGGTAAGAGTTGCATGCATGATTAAGTTTTGAAAATGAAATATTACTTTTCAGAACAGTTGAAACTTTTTATAACCTTAGTAGCAATAAAAATGACCCATTTTCTTTGGACCTTAACCTATATTTGTTGGTCATCTACTTTTATCCTTAGCCACCCTGAAACCCATTTAGTTTTGATTTACTTTTTTTTTTCATAAAGGAACAATGATTTTACATATTTTGTGAAGTTTTAGATACCTGAATGCTAACTCTGAATATTTCCTCAGGGTTTTTTTTTTTCTGTTTGTTTGTTTGTTTTTGTTTGGTTTTTTTGTTTTTTTTTTTAATTGTACTGTTTGCTGACTATTGAGTATTATGAGTTCTTTCTATATTTTGGATCTTAAACAGTTTTGTATTTTAAGTGTTTCCCTTGATATAGTTTGCTGTATTGTCTTAACAGAGCCAATATTTTAATGAAATGTAGAGGCAATCATACATATTAATGTTTCTTCTCTCCACTTTTCTTCTCATGCTTCTGTTGTCAGACTATAAAAAACTTGTGTCTGTCTCAAATCTTGAAAATTTACATTTTAAAAGGGTATATATGGATTAGACTTAGGACTGTATTTATTTTGATTTGGTTTTCATATAACTAAGAGATTTTAATCAAATTTTAAACCTATTTCTACTTGTTCTAGCATCATTTTTAAAAAAAAAAAGATTTTTCAACTACTTAATTGATTTTCTAACCCTCCCCAAAACAAAACCAGTAAATTTTCAAGGACTAGGCAAAAGGAGAGTGTATAAGTAATTAAGTATGTCTCAGGAGTCCTGCCTTCCCCATTACTAATTTTCTTCTCCTTACCCTATGTAGAGGCATGAGTTCAATGTCTACAACAACAAAGTACAGGAGAGGCTGGATGGAGACAGGATTTCCTGAAGGAAAATACCAGGCTTTCAGAGAAGAGGATGCTTCACACAAGGCAAGTTCATCTGGGTTCCTCTGGAGAGGAGGTTTATAAAAATATATCTCTTTGCTCTCCTTTCCACCATCCCCAGGACACTTAAAGATCCTTCAGTTACTCAACATAGGTTGGAAGTGTCAGGAGCGTCGGGTTTTACTCTCAGATCTGTATTAAAATTGTTGCTGCAGCAGCTTCTAGGACCTTTTGGCTCTGGGACCTTATGGACATGCTGTTTCTTTCACTACAGCCTCACAGACTGAGGATATCCTTGGCCGAGATTCCAGATGGAACTTGACCTTAGAACAGTCTAGGTCTTCTTATCAGAAACATAGTTGCTCTAAGCATTCACACCCTTCTTTCTTCAAGATCCCCATGAGGGGCATCTAAATTCTTTCCTACTACATTTGGATAGCACTGAAGGGGTGCAACCAGTAGGGTCTAGACTCAGAAAGTTACTGAATTGACAGGGGTCTGTGTTTGCAATTGTGAAGACCCACTTGTAATCCAGAAGAAACATAAATAGCAACAATCTGTTCTCTCTGACTGGACAGGTGGTTTGATTATTGGATAGTTGTTGTTGTTAGTTTTAACTAGATTTTACTCCCTGGCAATATGAAGACACTGCTATTTATTAACCCATCTACTTTCTTATAGAGTTTTTGAATTTCCATTGTCATAAATTGCTCTTCTGTGTTCTGCATGAACTTCTATACTGATCTGAGACCCAAGAATTGCTACCCATGACCTATTTATATGGATCTCCTTCTTCATTTTTCATTATCCTTCATTGGTTGATTTATTTGTCCCTCTTCATGATATGAAGTACTGCAGCTACATGTTATTTTAAAATTGACCAACGTGATTCCTCTCAAGATAGTAGAATTTCTTTAAATTGCTGGACCTATATCTGCTCCTTTGCCAGATCACATAAATTTTTAAATAATCTTAGATATTTTCAGAAAAAAATCACAAATTTTGATGAAAATAATGTCAAACTTTGTAAGAACTTGGAAACAATTGGAGACTTTGGTAGATGGGGCTTCTAATGAGTACCTATCATTTATCTCAAGTTATTGTGTGTGAGATTTGTCAAATATAAATCTTGTATACAATTTGTTAATAATATATCTGTTATTTTGCTTTTTTCTTTAAATTTACATTCTCACACTTTTATTGATAGTGTATAAAAGATATTAAGTTCTGTTCATCCATTATATACAAATATATGAAGATACTGCTGAACTCACACAATAGGCGTGACTTTGTTTTGTAGATTTCTCTTGAGTTATTATCTATATAATGATTCAGTTTAAAAAGTTTGGTTGCATTTATTTCCCTCAAAACGATAGCCCTTTACTTCTTCTCCTTCTTTTCTGGCATAGCGTGGAAGTTCAACTGAGCAAAAGTGGTAAGTACTGATATAGCTTTGTTTTTAATCCAATAGCAAATAGTGCAGGTATCGCATTCAAATAGAATACCAATTAGATTTTTGTGGGTTTTCTCTAGAGAGCTGAAGGTATTTTTTTTTTAATTTCTAATTTTCTAAAAGCTTTTAAAAACACTTGTCTATATTCTTTTGAGATTTAATATATAAGCACAATGTATGTATATATCATTTCACACCATCTGCTTTCCCCCTGTAACTTCTCCAATGTCTCAGCCGACATATTCATCTCAAAATCATACCATCTTCTTTTAGAATTAGAGGTTTATTCTTGTAAAGAATACATAATAAATAAATAAAGAATAATTTTTTTTGTCTAATTAAAAAGAAGTTTTTAACCTTAATATAGTAAAACTATATATAACAAAACAGTTGTTAAGTAAAAATTAATGTAACAATTCCAATTCTTTAGCATTTCCAAAAGTTAAAATATATACTTAATTCTGTATCTTATCTTGGTGAGTCTAAAATTTTATATCTAATTTACTTTCTAACTACAGGGACATTAGACTGCCTGGACAGTCACTCAGAGTTTCTCCGTAATTTTGGGGTATACAACTCTGGACAAAATGCTTAACATATCTGGCAGGCTTCCTATGAAGCAGAAAATTTTGAAAGACTGTCCTACCGTGTCCTGTTTGGCAGTAATCTTTCTTGCATCCTGCTGGTCTAGTTGGGACAGCAATTGTCAGTAAGTGAGGCAAGGGAAGTCTAGTTTTTGCCCTAAAGAAAGCAAATTCCATATGGAATTTCTTTAATTCCCATCATACTCTTTGAATTGCTATCAAGAGCCAATGAGTATTAAGGCAAGAAAAGACTAAGTTCTTGAAACCTGTTAAATGGAATATTTCGTAGGTCTTTGAAGTGTTTGAAAACCATCTATCTGAAATATATTTCTGTATAAATTTTAAAACCTAACTAACATGACTATAAATTTGCTATTAGAGATCTCTATTAATCTGAATTCCTTAATTATGCATTACATTTTTAAATGAGCTGCTTTCATAAACATAATACCCTAATCAAGAGTGCAAATATACATACAGTATAACAAAATTAACTTTAAATTTGTATTAGTAAACCAAGATCAATACTAACATAATTCTGTAAGATTAATAATTGTTTTTTGGACTGAAGTAGATCCAATAATATGCCCTTTTCTCCAATATATCTATATTCTGTCCCCTTTCTTCTTTTAAAAGAAGATCTCTGAATATTTTTTTTCCATTTAGATTTTTATTGGGGAATTTGGATATCCAGTGAAGGGTGGGGGAAGAGAGAATGATAAAGAAAGGAGAGAGAGAGAGAGAGAGAGAGAGAGAGAGAGAGAGGAAGGGAGCAGCAAGATCTCTGAATTTAACTTATTTGTTTAGACATTTTTACTATAACCATTAAAAATTGTAACCACCTGCTATATATTATAAACAAACAAATATATTATAAACAAATATTTATAATCAATATTTTGGGATTGTGAACTTAGTTTTCTAGTTTACTTCCTGCTGATTAGGGAGGTTGATAATCTTTGGAAGATCCTGAGAAAATTTATGATTATGGTCATGTTCTGACTGGAGTATTCTGTGAGGCTAAAATCATCTCAGCCAGCAGCCTTCATGTTGTTCTGGATTCAGAACTGAGAGTAAACTCCAATAGAGATGTTCTGAAATGTTGAACAATCTGGGCCATGCATTCCCAATGGAGATTTTTTTCAGAAGGTATTCCTTGATAAAAACCTTATTTTTCTTAATACAGAATGAATCTAGAGCCTCTCATTTCCTGTGGAAACAGAAATATAACCTTTCATATATATATGAAAATATAACCTTTTCAAAGTAACATTCTTTTGATTTAAAATTTGAAGTCAAGACATTTTCAAAATATATAGGTTGATTTAATCCAGCAGCATTTATAATCAAATATCTCTTAGCAGCTCTTGCTACTTTCTCTAAAGTCAAAAACCTTAAAGACAGCACAGGAACATACACTATCCACACTTTCTGTGTATATTCCATCTTTATACAGATTATATTTTTGTTTCTCTATTTTTCCCTCAAGGACTTTCTTTTCCATTTTTTTTTTACTCACAAGCATATATATATATATATATATATATATATATATATATATATATATATACTATTATAAGCCCTTTAGAGGTTGGGTTTTATTTGTTTTGTTTTGTTCTTTCTGTCTATGTTGTATATTTCTAGTTTTTTTTTTTTTAACATTTAAGCCTTTAAACTGTTAATCAGCCATGGCAAGGACCCACACATAAGCTTTGGCAGATGTCTCTGCCAAGTTCTTTGGTCTGTGAGAGTTTAGCTTCATGGTAGAGGTATCAACAGAAGTCTAATTTACTGCCCCAGATCTGGGGGTGCTTTTGGTCCATGCTGTCACCAAGTAGATTGCCACCCACTGCTCATAAACCCCATTTAAGTATTTAACATTAGGGCCTCTTAAAGGAGCCACTCAGTTTTTGCCTTCTTTTAAAGAAGCCACACCTCGGATCTATTTGCATTTTTCTACACATTTCCTTCCAGTTATGCCAACACCATTTGTTAAATATACTATCTTTTTTCCATTGAATGTTTTGGGCCTCTTTGTCAAAAATCAAGTGTTCATAGGTTTTTGGGTTAATGTCTGGATCCTCAATTCTATTCCATTGGTCAACAAGCCTGTTTTTATGCCAGTACCAGGCTGTTTTTATTACTGTAGCTCTATAGTATAGCTTGAAGTCAGGGATGGTGATACCTCCTGAGGTTCTTTTGTTGAGTAAAATTGTTTTGGCAATCCTGGCTTTCCTGTTATTCCAAATGAAATTGAGTATTGTTCTTTCAAGGTCCAAAAAATATTGTGTTGGGATTTTGATGGGCA
>PVIH01022391.1:0-27289 GCA_004025045.1 Sigmodon hispidus | reverse complement strand
CTGGACTGTTCACATTGTGTGGAGTTTCAGCATTCCCCGTCGTTGGGAATTAACCCCCGGGGTTTGCTTCCTCTTAAAGTTTGGCAAATGGATGTGACACATTTTTCTGAATTTGGCAACCTCAAATATGTGCACGTGTCAATTGACACCTGTTCTGGTATTATCTATGCCACCGCCCTAAATGGAGAGAAAGGGCATACGTAATGTTATCACTCGCTGCCTTGAGGCATGGGCAGCCTGGGGAAAACCAATTCAGCTTAAGACTGATAATGGCCCAGGATATACCGGACGTCAATTTACAACCTTCTGTGCACAGATGAGAGTGGATTTGATCCATGGCCTGCCTTATAACCCCCAAGGGCAAGGCATAGTGGAAAGAGCTCACCGCACACTCAAGGAGTGCCTTATTAAACAGAAAGGGGGAATAGCCCATGGCCACACCCCATAGGAAAGACTTTCCCTAGCTGTCTTTACTCTTAATTTTCTAAATTTGGATGTCCATGGGGCTGCAGCAGCAGGCAGGCACGCCAATCCAGGCACTATGCAGAAAGGACTGGTGAAATGGAAAGACATCCTCACAGGCTGCTGGTGCGGCCCAGATCCTGTTTTGACATGGGTGAGAGGGTCTGTTTGTGTTTTCCCCCAGGATAGAAATGATCCAGTTTGGGTACCGGAGCATCTGACCAGGAAGATTCAATCGGGAAAGGAAACTGGATTGGTGAATTTGAAAACTTGATGACCCAGCTGAGAGTGATCATGGTGATCATGAATTCTACCAGAGTGGATGAAGACCTGGCAGAAGGACTGGCGTCCTGGTTCTCCGCCACTATGGATCTCCAGAAAGAGTGGGCGGGAATGGGAGCTCTGGCAAGCCTGATGGTGCTGATATTCCTACTTTGCCTGTGGTGCATTTGCCGTGTTAGGTTCCTTCAGTGTCGCAATGCAGCCACGGTTGTCCAAGCATTTTTCAGCCATTGGAGTCGATCAGTCCCCCTAAGCTTGCTTGGCCTCCCTAAAGGAGAAGCCTTAAGAATGTTTTGCAGGATGCGAGGCTTAGCACTGTACATGAGTACTCTGGCTTATGGGAACTCATGAGGAGTATGTCTGGTTGCATGCAGGTTGATACCCAACTGCCTGCCTCTGTGAAAAGGGTGTCAGACAGGTCAGGGATTGTCTGGGTGGATGACACCTGGAGCGATACTTGTACATGTTCCTTTTGCACTTCAGAGACTAGACCTCTGCTTCTGCCTGCCTTTTTTAATAAAGAAGGGGGAACTGTAGGGAGCTGCATTGTACCATGCCCTAAAGATGGCACCGGTTTCTGCCTTCTGCCCTCCCGAGGGCTAGTGCTCTTAGGAGGAAACAACTCCTTTTTTGGCTGTAGGCAAGGATGGTGGCTTGCTTCCGTGTCCTATGACCTATGGGCGATGTCCACATAGCTTACTGGGGTTGGAGGCCCAGAGGGTATTTAGCCATGGGCAGGCTTCCCCCCGGGGCCAGAAGTCAGAAGATTGTACAAAGGTCCTGAATAAAATGGCTAGAGAGAAGAATCCTGAGTCGCGTTCTTCCTTGCTGGCGAGGTTGGGTATGACAAGATTTGTCTCTCATTATATAGGAAATTATTCATTCTATTGATTGATTCTTTTGTTTTGCAGAGGTTTTTATATTTTATGCACTCCTATTTGCAAATTGTTCAAGTTTACTAAAAATTGAAATTCTCTCAGTAACTTCTTGTATATTCAAATATTTTAAATTATTTCTTCTATACTTTTCTCTAATAATTTTAAAACGTTGAGTCTTAAAAACACTTTATCCATTTTTGTTGATTTCTATATAAAGTAAAAATTGATATAAATTCAATCTTTTACTTAAAAATATTGAATTTTCACAGCATCACAGTGATAGAGGGGTGTTGCTTACTGTCTTACTTTTGCAGGCTTACTCAGCCTGCTTTTGTAAAGAACCCAAGCTCACCAGCCAAGGAATGACATCAACCTCAATAAAATTGGCACACCCTCATCAATTACTAATTACAAAATTTACTTACAGTCATATGTAGCACAAATTTGGATTGTACTGAGACTCAGAGCCACATATCAGGGAATGGCTGAAATGTCTGGGAGAGGAAACACCACCATCAAATCTCACCCAGCTATCTTCCAACTTCCTCAGCCTTTCTCCTGGTGCTTCTCTCTCAGCTGTTTTTCTATGCTGCCTTAGATACCCCTCTTGCCAGCTTTATCCCATCCAGTTTAGGATTAAAAGTGGGAACTACTCTATTTTGTAGCTAGCCTTGAACTCACAAAAACACAGAAAGTTGTCTGCCTTTGGAGTTATGGGATTAAGGGTGTAGGTCACCACTCCAGGCTTTCCCTGTGCTAGGATTTAAGGTGTGTGCCATTGAAGCCCAGCTGTTTGGCCTTGTGTTCAAAGATCAAGAAATTCCTGAGCTCTGTTTGTCTTGTTTTTGACTGTGTGTTGATCTCTTGATATTTCAGGTCTTATTAAATATGTAACATATCACCACAGTGACATTTGGTTCTATCCTAGATCTCTGGGCTATCCAGGCTACATTAGGCATGAGTTCCCTTGGGTGGCATGACTCTCAAGTTGGAATAGTCATTAGTTGGCCACTCCCATAATTTCAGTGCTACCTATACACCAGCACATCTTGCAAGCAGAACAAATTGTAGGTGAAAAGACTTTTGGCTGTGTTGGTGTCCCAATCCTTCCACTAGAAGCCTTGACTAGTTATAGAAGATGGCTGGTTCAGGCTCTGTATCCTCTACTGCTAGGAGTCTCAGCTGAAGTCATCATCCTTGATTCCTGGGAGTTTTCATTACACTAGGTTTCTACTTTGCCCCTAAAATGCCTCCAGTTATCTTCTCCAGTACTGTCTTCATCCCTCCTTCCCACAAAGGAGCCTTCCTTTTCCATTGCTAACTCACTGCCAGGCCACCTGGAAATCTGCTCTATTTCCCCTTCCTAAGGATATTCATATATACTCACCATGAGCCAGCCTTCTTTACAATTAGCCTCTTGTTAGAGAGCTGCCTGCCGCTGCGCCTTAAAGATGGTGCTGATTTCCAGCCTCCACCCCTGTGGGTGAGTGCTCTCTTTTGATAAACAACTCCTTATTTGGCTTGAGCCTGGGGTGTGGTTTGCTGTTGCGTATGTGGAACATCCAGAAACATTCTTCTAAAGTCTATTTCTTTCCTTTGCCAATCATGGTCATGTGATCATTAACTTTAAGATGTGGCTTCTTAGCTATTAATTTCTTCATGATATTGGAATTAATGGAGCCATTCAAGTGGGTATGAAGCTCCGATTTTGGCAACAAGAAAACTTAGACATTGATGTTATGTGTTTGATGGCAATTGACAGAAGAGGTGGCCTGGCAGTAGCCAAAGAGACCATTCAACTTGCTAAAGAGTTCTTCCTCTCTACTGACGATATAGTTCTTGGCCTTATATAGTGGAGACCCTACTGTAGGACAAGCAAAAGACTTCTTGAAACCTCTTTTAGAATCTAAAAAAGCAGGTCTGAAGTTGGCATTACATCTTGCAGTGATTCCAAATAAGAAAAAAGAAACAGAAATGCTGCTTCCTGACAGAATTGGGCATGGGACGTTCCTCAACTCCTCTGAAGGAGGATCCCTGGATCAGGTGAATTTTGTGAGGCAACACTGGATAACTCTGGAACTTTGTCTGACCTTAAACAAAAAAAGACAGACAGTTCCCTCTTATGCCCAGCATCACTTTGGATTCTGGTACAGCATTACTCATTCTTCTGTGATCTGTACCAAGGATAAGGTTATTTTTGCAACATACCTTTCTCAAGAATATCAGCTTGCAGTGGAAACATTTAATTTGACCCAATCTCAGGTGTGGGATCTTGCATATGAATCTATCAGCTACATCTTCTCTTCAGACAACATCAAACCTGAACTGAGAATGAGGTGGAATCACCTGAAACCTAAAGTGTTGTACTTTTAAGCTGTAATGGGGTGATTTTGTTTACATGTTATAGTCAAGATGTGCCACATCCCACTCAGTGAACTGTCCACTACTTGCCTTGAAGCTCAGCACCAAGTGTATGTGGGACCCTGGCACTAGCACCTTACATATGGTAAGTTTTCAGTAATGTCTCAAACTAAGAGCCCTGAAGCCTTACTGCTTCACCTCCATGCTGCTTGTTTGAGGGCCGGAAGGTCATTAACTCAGTCTCTCATCCCACTAGTGACTTTTTCAGTTAGCACTCCCTCCCGATTAATGATTATAAAACTTCAGAGAAGTTGAAGTTATTTGTCTTCAAGAAGACATTTTGTTAGCTCTAATCAGACTTCATTTAACCCTTTCAAGTATTATTTCTCAATACTTGATGCTCGGCCACATTGCACACCAAAACTTTTGGTGTGGGTGTCTATTTTTCAGGTGACACTGCAGTGGCAGAGCTAGAATCTAGCTATCCCTTTCTCATAATATCTTTAGAAATATTTATATATATAAAGGGGATTGAAGTAATTACTCCAGTTTAAGGAAGGGAAAGAACTGCTTGCTCGGAGTGAGAGACATAAGGCTGGAGCTTCAGTTTTAAAATCAGCTTCTAGTTACCTTTCTTTGTGTAACCTGCCAGGACTCATTTAAAAGATCTTTCTAATAATGGTATCAATATGGCTTCTAGGGTTCTTAGCTTTCCTATAATCTCATGCTCACATGATGGTCCACAGGCATAGGTTCACATAAACATATATATCCATGGCACTTTAGCCAAAGACAAAGGATAATTAAGACTGCATGTTAAGAAGATTTTAACAGATAACAAATTTCCTGTTTGGTGGGGTTGGGGTTTTGGGGTTTTTTCCCCAACTTGACAAAAGCTAGTCATTTGGGAAGGGGACCCTAAAGTAAGAAAATGTTCCAACCAGATTGGACTAATCAGAGCTTACTCAGTTGGTGGGCCCATCCCACAGGGTGATGACACCCCAGGCAGGTCATTCTGAGTGGAACAAGGAAGGAAATTGAGCAAGCCAGCCACAGGGAGCATGCCAATTCCATTGCTTCAGTTTTGCTTTTGGCCTCAACTTTCCAGGATGATGTACTATAAATTGTAAGAGGAAATAAAACCCATTTTTCTTTTTTTTTTTTAAAGAATTTAATATAATATATGTCTTTCTAGGTCTAGGTTACCTCACTTGGGAGGATCTCTTCTATCACCACTCCTTTGCCTTTAAATTTCCTGATGTCATTGCTTTTAACAGTTGAATATTACTTCATTGTTTAACAGTTGAATATTACTTCATTGTATAAATGGACCACAATTTATTTATCCATTTTTAGTTGAAGAAAATCTAGATCATATCCAGTTTCTGGCTATTATGAATAATGCTACTAGTAGTATAGTTTGTCAATTGTCCTTTTGATCAAAGGTAGAATGGAGCATCTTTTGAGTGTATGCTCTGGAAAAGCTAGGTCTTGAGGCAAATCAATTACCAATTTTCTGAAAAACTGCTATATTAATTTCCAACATTGCTGTCTAAATTTGCACTCCTTCCAGCAACTGAAAAGTGTTTTACTTGCTCCACATCTTCAACAGCATGAGAAGTCACTTGTGTTTATTATCTTGACCATTATGACAGGTATGATATAAAATATCAGGGTCATTTTAATTTGCATTTCTCTTATGACTAAAAGTGATGAGCATTTCCTTTAGTGTTTCATGGTCATTTCACTTTCTTCTGTTGATAATTCTTTATTTAGATTTGTAATCCAATTTTAATTTGATTATTTAGTTTGTTAATATCTAATTTTTTGAGTTCTTTACATATTTTACATATTAGCCCCTGTCAGATTTGGGGTAGGTGAACTTTTCCTATTTAGTGGGCTGCCTTTTTGTCCCATTGACAGTGTCCTTTGTCTTACAGAATCTTTTTAGTTTTATTTATTAATTTTTTTATCTTAGTGCTTTTGCTATTGGTATTCTCATCAGGAAGCAATTTCCTGTGTCAATGTGTTCAAGGCTATTTTCCATATTCTCTTCTATCAGACCTAAGGTATCTGTTTTATGTTGAGGTCTTTAATCTTGAGTTTTTGTAGGCTAGAACCAAATACAACTGGCCATGAGAGAGAGAGAGGAAGAAGAAGAAGAGAGAGAGATAGTCAATGAAATAATTCATAGTGATTCTTCTATTCTTCTATATACATAGACTGGCATCTAGCACTATCATCATCAGAGAGGCTTTATCCAGCAACTGATGGAAGCCGATGAAGAGACCCACAGCCAAATATTATGTAGAGCTCAACAAATTCTAAAGAATAGAAAAAAATTGTAGGATCCAGAGTGGTCATTAATACCACAAGAAAATGGTCCACAAAAATCCACTAAAGGGTTCACAGGTGCTAATAAAGTCTGAAGTGACAGTCAGGAAGCCTGCATCAGACTGCCGTAGGCTCTCTTCATATATGTTACAATTGTGTAGTTTGGTCTTCTAGTCAGGCTCCTACAGTGGAAACAAGGTCTCTGACTCTTTTGCCTGCTTTTGAGACCATTTTTCTCCTACTTGGTTGGCTTATTCAGCTTTCATATGAGGGGATATACTCACCCAGTGTTATTAAAACTTAATATGTCATGTTTGATTAGTATCCCCGGGAGGACTGCCCTTTTCTGGAAGGAAAGGAGAAGGAATGAATATGGGGGAGAGGGTTGGTGATGGGAGAGAGACTGGGAAAAGTGAAGGGAAACTATGGATCTGAATATAAAATATGAAGAAAGAATAAATAAAAGAAAACTGCTTGACAGATGGGGCTTATAGGAGCATTTTCTCAACTGATGTTCTTTCTTTTCTGATAACACTAGTTTCAATGAAGTTGACATACAAAACTATCCAATACACTCATACTATTTACTTTATTATACTTATTAATTTGTATACAAAAAGCAATGTTCAAATCACTGATATAAATCAATATGATAATGTACAGTATTTTAAAAGTGTGGTTACATTTTGTTCATGGATAATTAACTTGTAATTTTCACATCTATTTTCATTAGGGAAATATGTATTTAGTTCGTGTATGTGTTGGCTTTACCTGACTTTTAAAACAGGGTAATATTAACTTCACATACTGAGTATAAGTAAATAGTAAATGAATACTTTTATTTTGTATTTTGAGAGGAATATTGGTATTAAATATGATTATCTGGAGGAATCCAGAAGTGAGTCTATCTGATCCTAAAATATTATTCTTTGCTTAATCTCATATCTTTCATATCTGTGTAAGTTAATTATGTCCTCTTGATTTAATTTATGTTACATGTGGTTTTTTTTACAGTTATTTCTTAGATGGTCAAATTTGTTGAAAGAAAAGTTTTTAAAACATTTGTTAATGATGTAATAGGTTTTACTTTTATTAATTGCCATGTAAAGTTGTATTTTTACTAAATAAGACCTTCTTTCTTTCTGATGTATAGTTTATTGAAATATTTGTCAGTATTTTTATCTTTTAAAATATCTAATTCCTATTATTATAGGTTGTTTTTATGAGAATATTGCATTGAAGCAAAGTTACTAAGCCAATTGTTTAAATACAGATAAGTATAATAGGTTAATTTAAATGCAAGAACTAGATAGTAATATGCTTGAGGTACTTTCCCAGGAAATACTATGATATTAATCCCCATGTCAATTATTTGGGAAGCTACTGCTGCTTATTTGAGAGTTTCTGACCAGGACAGAAATATACTACAGGGCTTCTAACAAAGGTCATGGGGTATCCATGACCCTTTTGCTTGCTTTTGGGACCCTTTTCTTTCTACTGGGTTGCCTTGTCCATCCTTGATATGAGAATATGTATTTGGTGTTATTGTAGCTTCTTATGTAATGTTTGGTTGATTTCCTTGTAAGGTCAACTCTTTTCTATAGGAAAACTCAGGAGGAGTGGATTTGGGAGAGAGGGGAATAAAGGGGAGAGTGTCTGGGTGGTGTGGATGGAGGGGAAAACAGAAGTTGGAATATAATACATGAGAGAAAGATAAGATGTAAAAAATAAGATTTAGGAATGAAATATAGTACAGAAAACTTTAACAAGCTCTAAGAAGAGGGAGATGAGAAAGATCCAGAACCTAGAAGTGCCTCTTCAGAAAGTGTCCTAACCCGCCAGTTTTTCTGAGAAGTCTTGTATCAATCCAGAAAACAAAAACAAATCTGACATTTTGTTTAAACTTTTAGAGTCAGTGAGATGTTTCACATCACATGACTCAATTCAAAATAGTATATGTGACAAAGAGCATGAATGAACAATCAAGTACCATACATTAGTGGCTCCTTATAGATAATAAAATATAGTGCTCCTCACTTGCTGATGTAGGTGGCTTCAGGGAGGTGTTGCCTGAGATTTTTAGTCTGGGGACCAGATTAATGGTATAGGTCAGTACTGTAGTAGTTAACTTCTGTATATTTTTAAATTTGCCTTCGAATCTCCTTTGACAGTACGTGTAGTTACTCTTATGATCAAGTAGGCTTTGTCCCAGCAATGCAGGGATGGTTCAATATACAAAAATTGTCAGTGTCACCTATTATATTAAAAAAAAACTGAAAGTAAAAAGAACATGATCATTTCCTTAGATGCTAAAAAATTCTTTGAAAAAAATCCAAAAATCTTTTATGATAAATATGCTGGAGATCAAGAATACAGGAAAAATATTTAAGCATAATAATGACAATATATAGCAAGCTGACAGCCAATGTCAAACTAAATGGAGAGAAACTGAAGCAATCTCACTAAAGTCAGGAGTAAGACAAGGCTCTCCTCTCTCCCCTTATCTATTCAATATAGTTCTCCAAGTCTTAGCTAAAGATATAAGAGAACAAAAAAAAAATAAAGAAGTACAGATTGGAAAGTAAGAAGTCAAACTGTCTCTATTAGTGACTGACAAAATTCTATCAGGGAACTTCTGTAGCTGAAAAACCCCTTCAGCAGTGCAGCAGGGTACAAGATTAACTAAAAAAAAAATCAGAACTATACACAAATAATAAAAGGGCTAAAAAAGAAATCAGCAAAACATAACCCTTTAAAATAGCAGAAAATATCATTAAATATTCTGGGGTAACTCTAACCAAAAAAGTGACAGATCTATATGACAAAACATTAAGCAACTGGAAAAAAATGAAGAAGACCTCCCTGGGTGCATACCTGAGAGGTGAGAGGTCAAGAGGTGACCTCTGCTCCTGGTCCATAGTTCAACAAGAGCACAGCTGGCATGGTAGCAGCCCTGGAGCTGCAGAGTCCCTGGGTGCATAGCTGAGAGCTGGGAGGTCAAGGGGTGACTTAAGCTCCCAGTCCACTGTCTGACCAGACCACAGCTGGCATCATAGCACTACAACCTCACCAGAACAGCCAACCAGCAGAATTCAACAGATGGAAGATAAAATCTCTGGAGTGGAAGACTCAATAGTGGTAATAGATACATAAGTTAAAGAAAACACTAAAACAAAAAAGTCATAACACAAAATGTCCAGGAAATTTGGAACACATTGAAAAAGTCAAACCTGAGAATAATTGGAATTGAAGAAGAACACCAGCTAAAAGGCACAGAAAATATATTCATCAAAATAATAGAAGATAACTTCCCCAACCTAAAGAAGGGCATGCTTATAAAGATACAGGAAGCCTACAGAACACCAAATAGACTAGATCCACAAAAAGTCTGTGTGCCTTATAATAATCAAGCCACTAACCCAACACCAACATCAACAAAAAACATACTACAGCTTCAAAGCAAAAAGGCCAAATCACCTATAAAGGCAGACCCATTAGAATAGATTGTTCAATGGAAACAATGAAAGCAAGAAGGTCTTGGACAGACACTAAAATTTCATGGATGCCAACCTAGACTACTGTACCCGGCAAACTATCACTCAACATAGATGGAGTAAACGAGATATTTTACAACACTATCAGATTTAATCAATACCTAACTACAAATCTGGCCCTACAAAAAGCCCTAGAGGGAAAATTCCAACCTAAGGAAATCAGAAACAACCAATGTAACCACAATCAATTGATGAGCCCACTGGGGAAACCCTGCCCCCCCAAAAGGAAATACAAGCTACTACCAAAAATGACAGGAAATATAAATCATTGGTCATTAATCTCTCTTAATACCAATGGACTCAATTCACATAAGAAAAGATACACCCTAGCATGATGGAAAAAAAAAAAAAAAAAACAGAAACCACCCTTCTGCTGCATAAAAGAAACATGCCATGCTTATGATTATTATCCTCTGTATAGTTATTGTTAACTCTTCAGCATTTTTAAATTCTTTTTACTGTTTTTTTTGATAAATACAAAATAAAGAAGGAAAAAAAAAGAAACATGCCTCAACTTCAAAGACAGACACAGGCTCAGAGTACAGGATTGGGAAAAGAATTTTTAATCAAATGGTCCTAGGAAACAAGCTAGTGTAGCCAGTGTAATAGCTAACAAAACAGACTTTAAACTACAATCAATAAAAAGAGAGCAGGATGGTCACTACTTTTTCATTTCAGGAAAAATCCACCAAGACAAAAATTGAATCCTGAATATCTATGCCCCTAACACAAGGGCTCCTACATATGTTAAGAAAAAAAACACTAAAGCTTAAACTTCATATCAGACTTGACACATTAATAGTGACAGATTTCAGTACCCCATTTTCACCCTTGAATAGGTCAACCAGAAAAAAATTAACAGAGAAATAAGAGATATAGCAGAAGTTATGACCCAAATGGTCTTAGTTGATATATACTGAACACTCCACCCCAACAAAAAGGAATATACATTTTTCTCAGAACCCCATGGAACTTACTTTAAAATTGACCACATACTAGGTAATAAAGCAAATATCAACAAGTACAAAGAAATAGGTATAATTACTTGTAGCATATCAGATCACCATTGTCTAAAGTTAGAGTTCAAGAACACCAAAAAAATCACAAAAAGCCTACCAACTCATGGAAACTAAACATCACTCAACTGAACCACCTCTGAGTCAAGGAACAAATTAAGAAAGAAATCAAAGACATCCTAGCATTTAATAAAAATAAATCCATGATATACCCATACTTGTAAAACACAATTAAGACAGTGTTACAAGGAAAATTCATAGCATTAGATGCTTACATGAAAAGAATATAAAAATTCCACACAAGACAACTATCAGCACAGCTGAAAGCCCTAGAAAATTAAAAGTAAACTCATCTAGAAAAGTAGACTGAAGAAAATAATCAAACTTAGACCTGAAATCAATACAACTGAAAAAGGAACAATACAAAGAATTAATAAATCAAAGAGCTGATTCTTTGAGAAAGCCAACAAGATCAATAAACCCTTATCCAAAATAATCAAAAAGCAGAGAAAGAATATCCAAATCAACAATATCTGAAATGAAAAGGGGATATAACAATAGATCCACAGTAAATCCTGTGAATTATAAGGTAATACTTTGAAAATCTATTCTTCACTAAAATAGAAAACCTAGAAGAAAAGGACAGCTTTCTAGACAGGCACCACTTGCCACAATTAAATCATAAACAGATTGAAGACAGAAACAGACATATAACACCAAAAGAAATTGAAATTGTCATTAAAAGTCTCCCAAATTAAAAAAAAAAAAAAAAACCAAGGCCCAGATGGTTTCCGTTCAGAGTTCTACCAGACATTCAAAGAAAAGCTAATAACAATATATTTCAACTGTTCCATACAGAATAATCTGAAGAAATATTGCCAAACTATATTGATGAGGCCACAATATCTAAGATATCCAACGTAAAACTAAATTGAGAAAAACCCAAAGCATTCCCACTAAAATCAGAAGCTAGAAAATGCTCTCCACTCTTCCCTTACCTATTCAATATAGTGGTCAAAGTTTTAGCTAAAACAATAATAGAATGAAAGGAGATTAATGAGGTACAAATTGGAAACGAAAAATTGAAACTATCTTTATTTGAAGATAATATGATTATGTACATAAGTGACCCATAAAATTCTACCAGGGAACTTCTATACCTGATAAACATCTTCAGCAATGTAGCAAGATACAAGATTAACTCAAAGAAATCAGTAGCCCTCCTAACCACTAAAGATAAAAGGGCTGGAAAACAAGTAAGGGACACTTAACACTTTATAATAGCTGTAAATAGCATTAAATACCTTGGTGTGACTATAAACAAAGAAGTAATAGATCTGTTTGACAAAAACATTAAATCCCCCTCAAAAATAGAAGAGGATGTCAGAAAATAGAAAGCTCTCCCATGTTCCTGGATATGTAGGATCAAAATAGTAAAAATGACAATCTTTCCAATAGCAATCTATAGATTCAATGTACTTGTCATCAAAATCCCAACACAATTTTTTACAGACCTTGAAAGAACAATTCTCAATATTATTTGGAATAGCAGTAAAGCCAGAATTGCCAAAACAATTTTGCTCAACAAAAGAATCTCAGGAGGAATCACCATTCCCAACTATATTATATTATAGAGCTACACTAATAAAAGCACCTTGGTACGTGCATAAAAACAGACTTGTGGATCAATGGTATCAAATTGAAGACCCCAACATTAACCCATACACCTATAAAAACCTGATTTTTGACAAAGAAGCCAAAAGTACTCAATGATAAAATGATAGTATCTTCAACAAATGGTGTTGGTATAACTGGATGGTAGTGTGTAGAAAAATGTGAATAGATCTGAACCTATCACCCTGCACAAAACTCAAATCCAAGTAAATCAAAGATCTCAACATAAAACCAGCTACAATTTACTTGGTGGGAAAAGAAAGTGAAAAATACCCTCCAACGCATTGGCACAGGTGACTTCTTCCTAAATATAACACCAGCAGCATAGACACTAAACAACAATCAATAAGTAGGACCTCCTGAAACTGAGAAGCTTCTCAAAGGCCAAGGACACTGTTAATAAGAAAAAGCAAAAGCCTACAGACTGAGAAAAGATTTTTACTAATCCTACAAGTAACAGAGGATTGATCTCTGAAATATATAGAGAACTCAAGAAAGTAGGCTCAAACCCATAAATAATTCAATTAAACAAATGAGGTTCAGAACTAAAAAGGAATTCTCAGGAGAGCAATTACAAATGGTTGAAAGGCACTTGAAAAAGTACTCCACATATTTAGCCATCAACTTTGAGATACCACCTGACACCAATCAGATTGGCTAAGCTAAAAGGCACAGATGACAGCCTATGCTGGAGAGGTTGGGGAGCAAGATGAACACTCCTCCATTGTTTGTGGGAATGTTAATTTGTTCAGCCACTCTGGAATGCAGTATGGAAGTTGCTCAGAAAATTGGAAATCAATCTCCCCAAGGATCCAGCAATAACACTTTTAGGCATATACCCTAAAGATGCACATTTGTACCCCAAAAGCATTAGCTCAATTATGTTCATAGCAGTTTTTTTGTAATAGCAAGAAACTTTAAACAACTTAGATGCCCCTCAATTGAAGAATTGGATTAACAAACTATGGGACATCTACACAATGGAGTACTACTCAACAGTAAAAAAAAATGATATCCTAAAATTTTCAGGCAAATGGATGGATGAGGAGTATATCCCCCTGAGTGAGGTATCACAATCCCAGACAGATAAGCAAGGGATGTACTCACTCATTAAGGGACTTTGAAAACACAAATGATGTCATTGTACACAATAGTTCAAGGCTACAACATAACTAAATGACATAGTGCTTCACTTCTGCATTGATGTCTTCTGGCAGTGGTGTGGATAAGGAAGGTCTTGTTTTGTTTATTGGGCTAACTACAGGGTGTTTAATTATGTGCCAGTAAATAAATGAGCAGCATGAAAGGGCATTTTTGTAAGTGTGGAGATCATCAGAGCATGTATGAAACTGACACGACTGATACCTGAGTTTGATGAGTTGCATGATGTAAAATCACCAAATATTTATTTTAAAAAATTTAAACTATGAAGAAGTTATCCATAAACAGAAAGATCTCCCATGTTCCTGGATGAGTAGACTCAACATAATAAAGATGGCAATTTTACCAAAAGCAATCTACAGAGTCAATGCAATTCTCATCTATACTAAAACACAAGTTTTACCAGCTTGAAAGAGAAATGCTCAACTTCATATGAAATAACAAGAAACTCAGGATTACCCAAACAACCCTTTCAACAATAGAACTTCAAGAGGCATCATCATTCCTGACTTGAAGCTATACTACAAAGTTACAGTAATAAACATAGGTTGGTACTGGCATAAAAAACATACTGGTGGATCAATGGTATTACATCAAAGACTGTGACCTTATTCCATATACCTATGAACACCTGATTTTTTTACAAAGAGGCTAAACATATACAATAGATTAAAAAATAGTATCTTCAACATATGGTGCTGGTATAATTATATGGTCGTATGTAGAAGAATGCAAATAGATCCATAACCATCACCCTTCACAAAATGTAAATCCAAGTGGATCAAACACCCCAATATGTACCCAGTTACACTACACTCGATAGAAACAAAGAGTGAAATACTCTAGAATGCATTGGCATAGGTCAGCAAGTTCTAAATTTAACACCAGAAGTACAGACACTAAGAACAACAATTAAAAATGATACCTCCTGAAACTGAGGAGCTTCTGTAAGGCTGAGGATATGGCCAATAAGACAAAACAATAGCCTACAGAATGGGAAATTTCTTTATCCATCCTACATTTGACAGAGGACTGCTCACTAAAATATATAGAGAACTCAAAAAATTAGAGGCCAAAATCCCCAAATAATCCTATTTAAAAATTGGTTTCAGAAATAAAAAGGGAATTATCATCAGAAGAATTTCAAATGGCTGAAAGACACTTAATGAATTGTTCATCATCTTTAGCCATCAGAGAAATGAAAATAAAAACCACTTTGAGATATTATCTTATACGTGTTAGAAGTGCTAACATCAAAACCACAGATGGCAGCCTATGCTGGAGGGGATGTAGAGCAAGGGGAATACAGTATCATTGCTGGTGGGAACATAAACTTGCATAGCCTCTTTGGAAATTAGGATGGTCGTTCCTCAGAAAACTGGAAATCAATCTACCCAATGATCCAGCAATACCACTATTAGGCATATACCCAAAGATTGCACATTTTTACCCCAAGCACTTTAGCTCAACTCTGCTCATAGCACCATTATTCGTAATATCCAGAACCTGGAAACAACCGTGATGTTCTCAACTGAAAACTGAATTAAAAAATTGTGGTACATTTACCCAATGCAGTACTATTCAGCAGTAGATTTGGAGTATCATTTTCAGTGAGATAACATAGGCCCAGAAAGATAGACATGGTATGTACTCACTCATAAACAGATTTTAGACACTAGCAAAACCAGGCTGCAAAACACAACCCTTGAACAGCTAGGTAACAGGAAGAACTTAAGAGAGACAACCAGAGATTCCCCTTGGGAAGAGGAAAGAGAAGATCTCCTGAGTACATTGGGATCACAATGGGGAAGAAACAAGGAGAGGTATGAACAAATCATGAAAGAAGGAGATGGTTGAGTGGGAGGATAAACAGAGACAGAAAACAAAGAACTGGATATACTGATAGAGGGAGCCACTGTGGGGTTAGAAGAAAACCTTGTGCTAAGGAAAAATTCAAGAACCTAGAAGAATTCATGGCTATAGTGGAGAGGGTGCCTAAACAAAACTTCCCCTATAATCAAATAGATGATCACCCTAAATGTTATAAAACTGTTATCCAGAAATGGATAGAGGCAGAATCAGAGATCTATGGCTAAGTACCATGTCTAGTTGAAGAGCAGGAGGAGAGAACACATGAGTAAAGGGATTAGGATCATGAGGAGGAGACACACAGAGATGGCTGACCAGAGCTATTGTGATTTCACTGATCCTGAAATAATTGCTGAGCAAATTTTATGAAAAGAAATTAAACTCTTCAAAATTAGAGGACAGTCAAAATGTGTGAGTAGTTTGTGGAGCCACTTGCAGTAGAATGAGAGTATATTCCTGGTACATGAACTGAAATCTTGCAGCATATTCCCTATATAGGCACACTTAACCTATCCTCTATACTGGGATGAGGGACTCTGACTTACCTCAACTGGATATGCCAGACCAAACTGCCTCACCTAGGGATTCCTTGCTCTCCTTGGGGAATGGAAGAAGGATGAATTGGGGGAGCCTGAGGGAGGACATAGAGGACTGTGAGAGTGATTGGGAGGAAGAAAGGTTGGGAGTACAGTGGTAGATATGAAAAAAATACTTTTTAAATAAAAAATGGAGGTAGAAACAAGGTCTGAAGGTACTCTCTTCACAATATTTAGGAAACATAAAAATCTCTAAATGTCCTGCAACTGATGGATGAATAATGAAAATGCAGTACATATGCATTATGGATTGCCACTCAGCTGTATAAAAAAATAACATCATGATTTTTCCCAATAAAGATGAAACTAGAAAATACAATATGGAGTAATTTTACCCAGATGTGGAAAGACAAATATCACATGTTCTCTTCTATTATGAAGCTCCTAGTTCCAAAACTTCAGATGGAAATATATAGAATAACAGCATAAAATAAAAAGTAAAAGGGATCACTGTAGGGTAGAAGAGTGGAGAGCAAGTGAAAGTGAAATGATGGGGTTCAAGTAATCTGATTAAAGAAATACAAAAGTGAGGTTTTAATTAGGGATAGGGAGAAATAAATACAGAGTAATACTGAAGTGTAAAATAAGAGTAAGGACATTTGAAAAGTCTTTTAATGAAAAGGGGGACATAACAATAGACCCCCCAAAAATCCAGAGAATTATCATATCATACTTTGAAAAATCTATATTCCACAAATATGGAAAACCTAGAAGAAATGGACAGCTTTCTGGACAGGTACCATTTACCAAAATTAAATGAAGAACAGATTAATTACATAAACAGGCCTATACCCTTAAGGAAATTGAAGCTGTCATTAACAGCCTCCTAAAAAATAAAAGCCCAGGTCCAGATGGTTTCATTGCAGCATTCTACCAGACAATCAAAGAAGAATTACTACCATTACTCCTCAAACTATTTCACACAGTAGAAACTGAAGGAATATTGCCAAATTCCTTTTATGAGGTCACAATTATCCTAATACCCAAGCCACTCAAAGACACAAAAAAGGACAGTTCCGGGACCAGGTGCTGTCTGTGGAGCATGTCTACACACACTCCATAGCAGACAAAGATAAACTTTGGTGGTCAGGGTTCCCCTAGCTGCTGCTAAAACAAGGGAACTTGTGCAGCCACCCCACCATCAATTGCTCCAACAGGGAAGGACTGAGGACTCTAAAAGTCAGACTAAGACTCCACCCAAAGTGTTAAGGTTAGTGTTAGGGCCCCAACACCTGAAACCCTGCCAGGGAAAATTGTGTTCCAGTTCTGGGACCAGGTTCTGTCTGTGGAGCCTGCTCCACACACTCCAGAGTAGACAGAGATAGACTTTGGCTTTGAGGGTTCCCCCAGCTGCTACTAAGGCAAGGGAACTTGCAAGGCTACCCTGCCTTCAACTGCATCAGCAGAGAAGGACTGAGGAATTGAAATTCAGACCCCGCTCAGAGCAGAGTCAGAGATTGAGCAGACCCATGACTGAGAGGTGAGAGGAGACACACAAGCCTGTTTGCCCCAACTGACCAGGAGTCACCTAAATGTGAACAACTGAGACCATGGGCAGATGCCAATGATAAAATATATATAATAATATAAAGAACAACAAGGTAACTCCAGAAGAAAGTGGCGGTCCTACAACTACAAGACTTGAACTGAGCAATGAAGAGGAAACAGAAGGAAGCAACACCAAAAATACCTTTATGATGATCATTGAAGCCCTCAAAGAAGATATGAAAAATTCCCTTAAACAAATAGAAGAAAATAAAACCAAAAAATGGAAGAGATGAACAAATCTATGAAAGAAACATGGCAGGAACTAAAAACTGAAATAGATGCTGTAGAATGTTTTCCTGGCATGTTTTGGGTCCAGGAGGTTTGTGCCCAGAGTTTGTAACCTGTCTTGCACAGCGGCGGAGGTTTGGAACCTGGTCTGCATGCCCAGAGCTTTTGTCTCCCAAAGAAAATGAATCACACACTTATATTATCTTTATAGTGTTTGGCCCATATCTTAAGCACATTACTAGCTAGCTCTTTCATCTTAATTCAACCCATTTCTATTAATTTACCCACTACGTGGCTCCCAGCCCATGACTGGCTGGTACCTCTATATGTCTGTTCCTCTTGGGGGTCCGATGGAGTGTGACTAACTCCACCCTTTCCTACCTGCCTGCCCTCTGATTCTCCACCCACTTCTATGGTGCTGTGCATGGGCCAAAACAGCTACTTTACTTACATCATATAGAAAACATTCTACCACAAATAGAAGCAATAAAAAAGGCACAAAATGAGGCAAAGTTGGAAATAGAATATCTGAAGAAAAAAGCTGGAACCACAAATACAAGCATAACCAACAGAATTCAAGACATGGAAGATAGAATCTCTGAAGTGGAAGACTCAGTAGCTCAAATAGAAATATCAGTCAAAGAAAAGAATAAATCCCAAAAAGCCATAACACAAAATGTTCAGGAAATCTGGGACACCATAAAAAGACTTAACTTGAGAATAGTAGGAATAAAAGAAGGAGAAGAATAACAGCTCAAAGGCACAGATAATGTATTCAATAAAATCATAGAAGAAAACTTTCCTAACTTGAAGAAGGAAATGCCTATAAAGATACAAAAAGCTTACAGAACACCAAATACATAGGACCCCCAAAAAATGTCCATTGGCCACATAATATTCAAGCTGCAAATCATACAGAACAAAGAAAAAATTTTAAGAGCTGCAAAAGAAAAGGGCCAAATTACATATAAAGGCAGACCCATCAGAATAAAACCTGACTGTTGAATGGAAAAGATGAAAGCTAGAAGGGCTTGGTCAGAAGTTATACAGATGCTAAAAGAGCATAGCTGCCAAACTAGAATACTATACCCTGCAAAATTATCAATCACCATAGATGGAGTAAACAAGACATTTCATGATAAAATCAGACTGAAACAATACCTATCTACCAATCCAGCATTATAGAAAGTATTAAAGGGAAAACTACAAACTAAGGATCCCAGATACACCCATGAAACCACAAACAATCAATAACCACACAGAAGAATACTACAGAGAAAGGAAAGACAAAAAAGATACCACCAAAAATAGCAGAAAATATCAATCAGTGGTCACTAATATCCCTTAATATCAATGGACTCAACTCTCCTATAAAACATCACAAACTAACAAGATGAATATAACAACAGAAGTCATCCTTCTGTTGCCTACAAGAAACACACCTCAACCACAAAGGCAGACACATGGTTAGAGTAAAAGGCTGGGAAAAGATTTTCCAGTCAAATGGTCCTAAGAAACAAGCTGGGGTTGCCATCCTAATATCTAACAAACTAGACTTTAAGCTAAAAGCAATTAAAAGGTACCAAGATAGTCATTACTTATTTATCATAGGAAAAATTGGTCAAGAGGAGATTTCAATCTTGAATATTTATGCCCCTAATATAATGGCACCTATTTATGAAAAAAAAAATAAATAAAACACTGCTACAGCTAGAATCCCGCATCAATTCTCACACCTTAATAGTGGGAGACTTCAATACCGCACTTTCAACCCTGGATAGGTCAACCAGACAGAGACTCAACAGAGAAATAAGGAGTCTTAAAGAAGTGATGACACAATTGGATTTAATAGATATCTACAGAATCTTCCACCCAAATGCAAAGGAATATGCATATTTCTGAGCTCCTCATGTAACTTTCTCCAAAATTGACCACATAATTGGTCTTAAAGCAAATATAAACAGGTACAAAAGAATTAAATTAATCCCTTGTAACATATGAGACCACCAGGGCCTAAAGTTAGAGTTCAACAACATCAAAAATCAAAGAAAGCCTACCAACTCATGGAAACTAAACATCACTCAGTTGAACCACCTTGGGTCAAGGAAGAAATTAAGAAAAAAAATAAAAGTCTTCCTAGAATTTAATGAAAATGAATCCACAATGTACCCAAACTTGTAGGACACAATGAAAGCAGCCTTAAGAGAAAAATTCATAGCACTAGAGGCCTATATGAAAAACCTAGAGAAATCACACACTAGAAACCTTACAGCTCACCTGAAAGCCTTAGAACAATTAGTAGTAAACTGATCTAGAAGGAGTAGATTTTAGGAAATAATCAAATTTAGAGCTGAATTCAATACAATTGAAGCAAAAAGAACAATAAAAAGAATCAATGAATCTAAGAGTTGGTTCTCTGAGAGAGTCAACAGGATAGATAAGCCCTTATTAAAACTAATCAAAAAATAGAGGAGGGTCCAAATCAAAAAATCAGAAATGAAAATCGGCCCATAACTATGGACCCCCAGGAAATCCAGAAAATTATCAGACCATACTTTGAAAATTAGTATTCCACAAAAATGGAAAACCTCAAAGAAAAAGACAGCTTCCTGTACAGGTACTATCTACCAAAATTAAATGAAGATCAAATTAATTACCTAAACAGGCCTTTAACCTTAAGGAAATTGAAACTGTCATTCAAAGCCTCCCCCCAAAAAAAGCCCTGGTCCAGATGGTTTCAGTGCAGAATTCTACCAGACATTCAAAGAATTACTACCATTAGTCCTCAAACTATTTCACATTGTAGAAACTGGAGGAATATTGCCAAATTCCTTTTATGAGGCCACAATTATCCTAATATACAAACCATTCAAAGACACAACAAAGAAGAACTACAGACCAGTTTTCCTCATGAATATTGATGCTAAAATTTTCAACAATATTTTAGCAAACCGTATACACCAATATATAAAAAATATGATCTATCACGACCAAGTAGCCTTCATCCCAGAAATGGTAGGCTGGTTTAACACATGAAAAAGCATAAACATTATCCATCATATAAACAAACTAAAGGAACAAAACCACATGATCATATCCTTAGATGCTGAAAAAGCCTTTGACAAAATCCAACACTCCTTTATGATTAAAGCCCTGGAGAGATCAGGAATACAAGGAGAATACCTTAATATAATAAAGGCGATTTACAAGAAGCTGATAGCCAGTATTAAACTTAATGCAGAAAAAGTCAAAGCAATCCCACTAAAATCAGGAACTAGACAAGGATGTCCTCTCACCCCTTATCTATTCAATATAGTTTTCAAAGTTTTAGCTAAAGCAATAAGAGAACAAAAAGAGATTAAGGGGACACAAATTGGAAAAGAAGAAGTAAAGCTACCTCTATTTGCAGATGATATGTTTGTATATATAGTGACCCACAAAATTCTTCCAATAAACTGCTATGGCTGATGAACACCTTCAGCAATGTAGCAGGATACAAGATTAACTCAAAGAAATCAGTAGCCCTTCTATACACTAAAGATAGAAGAGCTGAAAAAGTAATAAGGTGTCGGGAGCTGCCATCGAGCCACAGCCTAAATGGCACCGGCTTCCCCCCTCCTCCTTCCCAGATGGTGAGTGCTCCCTAGGGAACAACTCCTTATTTGGTGTGAGGCGATAACGTGAGTGAGCGTCCACATGCATGGCCCAATGGGCAGCATCCACATGGCAGGGAGTGAGTGGATCACCAGAGAGCTTTTAAGCCGAGAGCCAGGGGGAAGGGGAATGAGAAGGAAAGAGAAGAAAGAAGAGTGTACACGCTGAATAAAGGACCTGGTCAGTTGCTGCAGAAGAATCTGGTGTTGCATCTTCCTTGCTGGTGAGGTGGGCATGACAATTGGTGCCGAAACCTGGGAGCATCCTGTGAAGGAAATTCAGAACTGCTGTAATCAGGGGGGTTATCCGGTAAGTCTCACAGGAAAACAGTGGGACCTGTGTTAAGTAGGAAAACTCTGCTTATAGAAAAAAGCAGAGAATGGGGCGTCTGCTGACAAGCGTATCTAACCCATTGGTATTTTGGGGTTGTTTGAAAAGATAAAAAAAAGGATATAAAGGGTTTTGAATAAGCAAGGACATGGGTGTAAATTCCTCTCACCCAATTGCCACAGCTTTGAAAGAGCTGTTGAAGAGTAACGGTATGAGTGTTAAATTAAAAATTTTAAAAACCTTTTTAGATGGAGTAGATGACTGCACTCCTTGGTTTTTGGTTAGTGGTTCACTTACAAGTGCAGCATGGGAAAAGTTAGGAAAGGATTTCATTAGGGCACATGAGGCTGGAGAGCTGGCGATGGGTATTATACCCATCTGGTCCCTGGTGCGTGAATGCCTAGATCATGCTATGGGCAAAGATTTGATAGAGAAAGGGGCAAGGGAATTAGAAAAGCTTAAAGAAGAATGATCCGAAAGAGAGTCCCTAACAGCTGAGGGGTCCGTAGGAAGATTGTATACACTACTGCCTTCCCTAGAAGAACTCTGCTTAGAGTCCCCTGATGAGTCTGTTTCCCAGTGCTCAGAGGAAAGATTGAGTTCAGACTCTGAGCCTGAACAGAAAGGGAGAATAAAAGGGAGAGGCTGTAAGAAAAAGAAACTAAAAAGGGAAAGTCAACAATTTGTTTCCCCTACTGTGCCTATTTCCCCCCCCTCCATATTGCCCGTCTGGTGGGGACATCTCTTCTAAGCCACCAGACAACACAAAAGTGAGGAAGAGAGTCAAGCGTGAGCTGCACCCTAGCATGTCGCTGGCTTTTCCAGTTTTTCAAGATAACCAGGGGCAAAGGTATCATGAGCTTTTAGATTTTAAGACAGTGAAATCCCTGGTAGAGTCTGTTCACACTTATGGCACTACTGCATCTTTTACAGTAGCACAGGTGTAGGCATTGAGTATATCTGCCATGATGCCTAGTGACTGGAGTAGCTTAGCAAAAGCGTGTTTCAATCCTGGGCAGTAATTAGACTGGAAATCATTCCTGACTGAATTTGCGGGGGGAGGAAGCAGCAGCCAACCATGTGGCAGGGAATGCTGCCTGGGACCAGGACATGTTACTAGGGACCGGTCGCTTTGCTAATGCCCAGATAGGTTACCCGATCCCGGTTTATGAACAAATTAATAAGATAGCCATAAGGGCATGGAAAGCATTGCCTAATAGAGGGGAAGTGAGTGGTAATTTAACCAAAATCACTCAAGGGACCACCGAGGCCTTCTCAGACTTTGTGGCTAGAATGGTGGAAGCAGCAGGAAGAATGTTTGGGGATGCTGAAACCATCATGCCTCTGATTAAGCAGTTGATTTATGAGCAATGTACCAAAGACTGCAGGGCAGCCATCACACTGTACAGGCACAGACCTTTAGAGGTATCAATGAAGTGTTGTAGGGAGCTAGGGGGACCTCTTTCTAATGTAGGGCTGGCTGCCACTGTAATGCAGCTTAACTGTAACAAGAAGGAAAAGGACAAAGGAACTGGAGCATGCTTTGCCTGTGGAAGACAAGGCCATTTGAAGAGGGATTATCCTAATCGTAGAGCCCCACCTCCTCCAGGGCATGGGGCGACTGCACAGCCAGGCCTTTGACCTCGCTGTTATAAAGGTAAGCATTGGGCCAATGAATGTAGATAGGTGAAAGACATTAATGGTCAGCCCCTAACACAGCCAAGTAATACACAGTCAATAAATGGGAGGTAGGGCCCCCAACCTCAGGGCCTGCAAATATATGGGGCAACAGAGAATCAGAATACCAGCCCGATTGTGGAGCAGTGGCTGACACTCTGCCACCCCAAAGACTGTGGAGAGCCACTGCTGGGCTGACTGAATTGGACCTCTGTGCCACCACCAGACTTGTATTAACACCTCGGATGGGTGTACAGTTAGTGGACTCAGATTTCAAAGGGCCGTTAGACCCTGGAACAGTCAGATTGCTCATAGGGTGATTTTCCACGGTTCTTAAGGGTCTTAAGGTGCATCCTGGAGTTATTGACCTTGATTATACAGGCATAGTAAAGATTAGTTGAGTCCCCAAAAGGTATTTTCTCCATTTCCCCTGGAGACAGGATTGCATAATTATTGATTCTACCTAGTCTCCATGCTCAATTTGTGGCAACCAACAGAGACAGTGGGAAAAAAGTATTTGGATCCATTGGTAACAATTTAACATGGCTGTCACTAGAAATGGATGATTGACCTAAGATCACCTTGACAGTGGACAGTAAAAGAATCCTGGGACTGCTAGATACAGGTGCAGACAAAATCATAATAGCTAAAAAAGACTGGTCATCAGGATGGCCTATTCAAGCCTCTTCCCAGACGCTGCAAGGCCTAGGATATGCAAGGACACCGGATGTTAGTGCATGATTATTGAATTGGACCAACAATGAAGGCCAAAAGGGCATTATTCAACCATATGTGCTAGAATTGCCTGTTACCCTATGGGGAAGACATTTGCTAAAAGACATGGGGTTTAGGTTGAGTAATGAGTATTCCCAAACCTCCCAAAAAATAATGGCAGATATGGGCTTTCACCCTCAGTATGGATTGGGTAAATGCTTATAAGGCAGAGCAAGCCCTGTATCAACTCAGCAGAGACCACCCAGACAAGGCTTGGGTTTTTCCTAGGGGCCACTGAGGATGGTATTCCCATTACTTGGAAGACTGAGAAACCTGTATGGGTCCCTCAGTGGCCCCTATCCCTAGAAAAGTTAAAAGCTGCTCAAGAACTAGTCCAGGAACAATTGGTACAAAGACATATTGTGCCATCCACATCACCATGGAATACTCCTATATTTGTGATTAGGAAAAAATCAGGAAAATGGAGATTGCTGCATGACTTGAGAGCAATAAATAATCAGATGCAGCTAATGGGTCCTGTGCAGTGGGGGCTGCCCTTGCTGACCGCCTTGCCTTCACAATGGCATGTCATAACAACAGATATTAAGGACTGCTTTTTCTCCATTCCTTTGAATTCAAAAGATACGGAGAAATTTGCCTTTACCATTCCCTCATGTAATCATGAGAAGCCAGACCAATGGTTTGAGTGGGTAGTGCTGCCCCAGGGCAGGGCTAACAGCCCAACCATGTGCCAATTGTTTGTAGGCCATGCTTTGGAACCTATACGCGTGGCTTTCCCAAAAATACGCTGCATCCATTATATGGACGGTATACTGTTAGCAAGAAAAAATGAGTTATAGTTAAAAGAGGCTTATAGAGCATTAGAAAAGACATTAAGGTCTTGGAGGCTATGTATTGCCCCAGAAAATGTGCAGATGGCTCAGGTTGTTGAGTATTTGGGGGCTAAAGTAACCCCTCAATCTGTTTATCCACAAAAGTTAGAAATCAGAAAAGACAATTTAAAGACATTGAATGATTATCAAAGATTGTTAGGAGATATAAATTGGATTAGGAGCTATCTAAAGCTAGCAAATTATGAATTAAAACCCTTATATGATGTGCTTAAATGCGATAGTGCCCTAGATTCACCTAGATATATGACCAAAGAAGTGCACCAGGCACTACAATTAGTAGAAGATAGACTACAACAGGCTTACCTACAGCGCATGCAGGAAGATCAGGAGCTGCTGCTATGCATTTTACCTACCATGAGACAACCCACAGGAGTGTTGTGGCAGCAGGGACCCTTGTTATGGATTCATCCTAGAGTATCACCTGGGAGCATTGAGCATTATCCTACAACTGTTGCTCAACTGGCCCAACATGGCTTACAACAAACCTTACAGTTTTTTGGCAGAAGTCCTGAAACCATTGTAACACCTTATACCGCAGCACAAGTTTTAGTGTTGTGTACTACCATTGATGATTGGGCCATTCTTAGATGCTCCTTTCCTGGAAAGCTTGATAATCATTACCAAAAGCACCCCTTAGGGACATTCTTTAAAGAACATCCCATTGTTTTTTCCAAAGGTAACAGCTACTACACCTCTTCCTGGTGACATTAACATATTTACAGATGGCTCCAAGAATGGAGTGGGAGCATATCTGGTCCTTGGCCATCTGGTAGTCCAATGCCAATTTGCTCCAGGGACCCCTCAAGTAAAAGAATTACAGATAGTGCTAGAAGTCTTTACAAACTTAGTGCTAGAAGTCTTTACAAACTTCTCCTGTGCGTTCAATTTGATTTATGTTTCAATTTATGTTATAAAAGCCTTGAAGATTCTTGAAGTGGCAGGCCCCATTAAACCCCATTAAAATCCAGTACTGTAGCCTGTCTATTTTCCCAATTGCAAAAACTTAGTAGACACCACTCTCAAAGATTTTTTTCCACAACATATAAGGGCTCATACAAAGTTGTCTGGTCCCTTAAGTGAGAGAAATGCCTTAGTGGATGTAGCCACTAGACAAAAGTGGGTATTTCCTGTAGCTGTCAGTACTCAAGCCCTAGATTTTCACAAACTCTACCATGTTAATGCCAAGACTTTGCAGTCTAAGTTTCACCTGTCCAGACAAGATGCTACATAAATTGTAGTTGATTGCCCTCAGTGTGTGCAATTCCACCACCCACCATCCTTGGGAGTTAACCCGTGAGGGGTACTCCCCCTTAAGGTCTGGCAAATGAATGTTACTCATTTGCCTGAATTTGGCACTCTAAAATATGTTCATGTATCAGTAGATACGTGTTCAGGGATTCTTCATGCTATGGCCATGAGTGGAGAAAAGGGCCACAATGTTATAGCCCATTTCCTTGAAGCATGGGCAGCCTGGGGTAAACCTACACAAATAAAAACTGATAATGGACCAGGCTACACTGGACAACATTTCACTACCTTTTACATGCAGATGGGCATATACCTTAATCATGGCCTACCCTACAACCCCCAAGGGCAAGGCGTTGTAGAAAGGGTACATCGCATGCTCAAAGAATGTCTAATTAAACAAAAGGGGGGAATAGGCCTTGGTTGTACCCCAAAGGAGAGACTTTCTTTAGCTCTCTTCACTATTAATTTTTTTTTTACTTTAAATTCATGTGGCCAGTGTGCAGCAGATAGACATGCTGCCCGGGCAGTGGCATTAGTGGTCTGGTTAAATGGATGGATGTGTTGACAGGTCACTGGAAAGGACCTGATCCCATGCTGGCATGGGCACGAGGGTCTGTTTGTGTTTTTTCCCCAGGAAGCTCAAGACCCAGTGTGGGTTCCAGAACGATTAACCAGAAGAGTCAAAGAAGATGGTCCTGTTGCCCATCCTCCTGATGATGCTGTTGTCAAAGAGCCTTGCCCAAGCAAGGCAGAAGGTCAAGCAAAACCAGATCCAATGGGGAATCCTAT
>PVIH01022390.1:0-27289 GCA_004025045.1 Sigmodon hispidus | reverse complement strand
TTTCTTACTGCTGAGTAGTATTCCATTGTGTAGATGTACCACAGTTTGTTAATCCATTCTTCAGTTGAGGGACATCTAGGTTGTTTCCAGGTTCTTGCTATTACAAATAATGCTGCTATGAACATAGTTGAGCTAATACCTTTGGAGTGTGAATGTGCCTCTTTAGGGTATATACCCAGAAGTGGTATTGCTGGGTTCTAGTGCTTTCTATAAGGCTGGATTTGTTTAAATCTGGTTTTGTCATGGGATATCTTTTTTATTCCATCTATAGTGATTGAGAATTTTGCTGAGTATAGTATCTAGGCTGATATTCGTGGTCTCTTAGTATCTGCATAATATCTGACCAGTACCTTTTGGCTTTCATAGTCTCCATTGAAAAGCTGGTTGTTATTCTGATAAATCTGATAAATCTTTATAAGTTACTTAGCCTTTTTCCGTTCAAGCCCTTAATATTCTTTCTTCATTTTGCTGATTATTATGTGGTGAATGGAGTTTTGGGGAAGAGGAGCAATCTACTTAGTGTTCTGTAAGCTTCTTGTATCTCCATAGGCATTCTTTCTTTAGGTTGAAAAAGTTCTCTTCTATGGTTTTGTAGAATATATTTTCTGTGCCTTAGAGCTGATTTTCTTCTATTCCTATTATTCATAGGCTTATTTCTTCTGTGGTGTCCCAGATTTCCTGAACATTTGTGTTATGACTTTTTGGCTTTAGTGTTTCCTTTAACTGACATATCTATTGGCTCTATTGTATCTTCCATGTGTCCCAGCTTCTCTCGTCCATCTCTTGCATTGTGTTAGTTATGCTTGCATCTGTAGTTCCTGTTCATTTACTCATATTTTCTATTTCTAACATTCCCTAGGCTTGTGTCTTCTTTTTTTGCTTCTATTTCAATTTTCAAGCCTCAAATTGCTTTTTTTTTTTAATCTGTTTGGTTTTTTCTTGGCTTTTTTTAAAGGGTTTATTCGTTTCTTCCAATTTTTGTCTTTTTCTCTACTTATTTAGGGGAATTTTTCATTTCCTCTTTATTTTTTTGTTTGTCTTTTTCTCTATTTATTTAAGGAAGTTTCTTATTTCCTCTTTAATTTTTTTCTTTAAAGACTTCTATCATCTTCATAAAGTTATTTTTAAGGTCATTTTCTTCTTTTACATGGGAATATTCAGGTCTTGCTATTGTAGATCTGATAGGTTCTGGTGGTGCCATATTGTTTTTTATGTTGTGTGTTTTTTTGCACTGGCATCTACTCATCTCTCCCTCCAACCAGTGCAAGCATTGCTGCTCTTGGTTCAATAGGAGCTGGCCAATTTTGTGTCCCAGGAAGCCACGGAGATCTCAGGGGAATTGGGTGGGATTTGTAGACTACAGGGCCTGACCAACTAGAATATTAGTGGAGATGCCAGCCTACAGAAGTCTTCCCTGCTGGCCTGCAACTGGGGTAGCAATGGATGTGAATGGAGCTATTATTTAAGTTTTTGAAAGAAAACGTTATCTGAGCATCATGTTTCATGGCTCTTTGCCTTTGACTATAAACACAATGTGACCAGCCAACCTCAAACGCCTGCTACCATGATGGACTGGATCTTTGAACTGTGAGCCAAAATAAGTCCCTTCTTCATTAAGTTGCTTTTGTCTAGGAATTTTATCACAACATCAGATAAGTAACTGATACAGAAAATACAAGACAAATGGTTAATGGTCATCTTGGGCTGGACACATGTGCCTTCAATCTACTCTACTCTTTCTTACTTCCAATCTGGGGTTTAGGTTAGCCTATGTCATAATGTTAAAGCCCTCTTTCTATTTTTGGTACACAACTGTTTATTCCAGGAATTTCAGCCAACAACTTCCTAGTCCCAGCCTTTACACATTCACATGGGGTAAATGGGGTAAATGTTCAGTCTTTAGAACTCTTACAGATAACTTTTCTATCACTCACAGAGATCCTTAAATTAAATCTGTCTCCATAAATATCAAATGAAGACACTTCAATTACTTCTCATTTCTGATTATACTCAGCTGACTCATTCGTTTACACTCAACAGATAAACCATTTCAGTGCATTCCAAATATAAAACAGCTCCTTGTCACATGAAATTTTATGAGTTATTTTTTTAAGAGGATGGATATATGTATGTGTGTAGGGATGCTCCTGGTCTATGTATACGAAGAGGCTGGAAGTGGACATATCCTCCTCTACCATTTTTTTACTTTGTTTTTCAAGACAGAGTTCCTCATTGATCCCGGAGATCACCATTTGAGCTAGACCAGGTAGCTAGTGAGCCTCCAGGATCTGCCTGTATCTCCCCACTACTTCTGGTGTTGAAAGTGTGTATTTCCAGGCCAGCTTTTACAAGGAAGCTGAGGGTCTGCACTCAGTTCCTCATGCTTGCACAGTGGGCACTCTTCTATTCACTCAGCCATCTCTGCTCTGCCTTAAAATGTCCTATCTTAAGCTCACCTTTTCAACAGTGCAGTGCTCTAGCCTCATAGGGAAAATGAAGTCTACAAAACTAGTCTCCAGATAGCCTAAGACAAGTCATAACCATGTGGTAGTTTGAATGAGATGCCCCTCCCCATCCTTAGGCATTTGAAAACCTTAATCTACAGTTGGTAGTGCTGTCTGCTAAGGCTTGGAGTCAGGAGCTGTGACCTAGCTAGAGGTAGTATTTAACTGGGGGCAGACTTTGATAGTTCAAATCCGTGTGCCATTCCCTTGCCTCCCCTCCCCCTCCCCCCTCTCCCTCCCCCTTCCCTTGTAAGCTCTCTGCTGTGCCTACCACTATGCCTATCTGCTGCCAGGCTCCACACAGTCACCATGGCCAGCAGAGCAAGGTTCCTTAGGAGGTAAGAAGGTACTTGGGTTCAACATATCTAAGTAGCCAGCGTTGGTTCAAACTCCAGAAATCTGAACCTAAGTGATTTATTTTAGGCATATTTAAGTACAGAACAGTTTGGTGAAAACTTTCCTGGTAATAATTAACTCAATCCCATGTGCACAATAAAACATAATCTCTTTGAGGAACAAAATAAGCTAAATAAAGATTTAAAGGGACTATATCAAAACTCTTTGTAAATACCTATGACACCTTCCATAGAAGGTCCTTATAGATTCCATATAGATTCTATAGTCAAGCTCATGATAAGGGTCTGGGGAGGATCTGGTCTGTCTTGGCTCACATAGGTAACACAAAGGTCATCAGGCTATTAAGCATATCAGTTTCCAGCTTTCTGGGTTGTTAATAGGTTATGCATCTCTTCATCTGAAGGAACAACCCTGTATGTTTACCATTCCAGGTTCCCAGAGCTTCTCTGTGAGCACAAAGACCTCTGTGAAGGACCACCATGAAGGACCTTCCTCTGTGAAGGACCACCATGAAGGCCACCATGAAGGACAACAGTGGTGATGAACTCTTATCCTTGTGGAATTGTAACCCTAAAATAAACCTTTCTTTGTATAAGTTGCCTTGGTTATGGTGTTTTATCACAGCAATGTAAAACTAATACATAGGTCCCAGTGTCTCCAAATCCCTTGATGTGCCACTTCTCCACCCTACAAAGGACACTCCAGGTGCCCAGGTCTGAAGCCTGCTTCTCCAGAGCCAGGCTATTGTACTCTAAGACCCTACCATCTCTAGCTGCCCATACTTTTGCAAACATCCATGCTTCCTCTTACCCCATTTTGCAAACAAAGTCAATTTAAGGAGGAGATGTGGCCTCGTCAATGCTTCCAAAACAATTGCACATTCCTTTATTTGGCAGAAGAATCCTGGCTTTAGGGCCATTCCAGATTATGCATGCTCGGTGCCCAGCAGCCCTCAATGTTTCTCTGAGAAGGAGGTAGACAGAAGGTGGAGAAATCATTTCCAGCTGCCCTTTTCACCAAGCAAACTGCTGTTGTGAGTTAAAATGTATTTGGAGATAGTCCCCAATAAAGAATAGATTTGAAAGGGAGTAAGGAATTAAGTCAGGGGTGAGGATGGAATGGGAGGAAAAGCATTGATCTGTACCTACATTGTGAGGGGTGGGAGTTAGGAGATCTTTCATCCAGGGCTTCATCCTTGAACTCTGACTAGAGGTGACTGGGAATAAACAAAGGACAAACACAGAATAGCCAAGGTAAAGTGGGCTGTAGCACCATGGATAATGGGGTGATAGCAACAATGAAACAGCCTGGAACCTTCGAGTGTTATTATGTATGTTGGAGAGGGAAATGGTCCTTCTGGGAGTGATAAGAAGTCTCTGTGGGAGACTTAGACTGTGTACATCCTGAGGAGAAAGCTGCACTTACTACCTTTCCTGCACACTGGTCAGTCATTTGTAAACACTCACACTTGGACCAAAGGAAGGTTTTTCCTTTCTACACCTGACCTTAGAAAAGGCTTTCCCTATTTCTCATGGATCTGAAGCCTGGGTCTTTGATATGGCCAGATCATGTCAAATAATACACATTCCTTCCAACCTTCACTCTCTTCCTACATCAGCGGTTCTCAACCCTCCTAATGCTATGACCCTTTAATACACTTTCTCCTTCTTTAGGGACCCCCAACCACTATTTCATTGCTACTTCCTAACTGTAATTTTGCTGTGTTATAAATTGTAATGTAAATAAATATTTGATATGTGGATATGTGATAGCCACCTTTAAAGGGAGCATGATATACATGTTGAGAAGCATGTTGAGAGCCCTAATGGGCTCTATCAGCTAGAGAAATTAATACTTCTATCATAAAGAAACACTGAAAAAAGTCATAGTTACTTAAGACTTGTAGTGATTAAAACATCATGTAGTGAGAGTCAAGAGTTAGCTAACAAAGCTTAGAGGAGTATCTCTAGAATGCCAAAAGCCTAAATAGGGTATGGCCAGACCCCATTGAGATGCTGAGACACCAACCTCCTTCCTGTTTCGTTCCTACATTCTCAAAGAGCAAACCAACAGCCCAACGTAAGACTCCAAAAATTGTCTTAAAGTTTAATTTATATCGTAAGTGTCCATACACCCCTTAATAAATATTAATCCTTTGTATGATACCTTACTAATAAATTTTCCATGATAACATCAAGTCTGTGGGCCATTTGTAAGCATGCCTTGCTTTATCTCTTCCAAATAGAAAAAGATGTTAAAACCTCTATTTCAATCTTTGTCTTCCTCTTAACCCATGTCACTGGTATCTCAAAGCCACCTCTAGAATATATTTTAATGACACAAGCTACATGCATCAATTCTAAGAAGCATTCTTCAGGGCTGGTGAAATAACTCTGTGAGTAAAGGCACTTGCTGCATCAGCAGGTAATCTGGACTCTATCTCAGAAGCACAGTTAATGGAGAGAACCCACTCCTGACACTTGTCCTCTACCTCTATGTCCATAGTGGAAACAGGATACATCTGTGGGTGGCTTTTTGTTTCCTTATCACCACAATGCCCACATGTGTTAGACTCATCCCCACTGTGACAAATACCTGAGGATGTAAATTAAGAAGAGACAGTTATTTTGGCTCACAGCTTTGGTCCACAATCAGCTGGATCTGTTGCTCCCAGCTTGAGATGAGGCAGAATATCATGGTGGTATGAGCATGTGGCAGAGACTGCTTGGTTCATGGCAACCAAGAAGCACAAGAAAATAGCAGGACCAAGATCCACCCTTTAAAGACACACATGCCCCAGTCACACTCTTCCTCCAACTATATCTATTTTGCACGGTTTACCACCTACCAATAGTCTGTTCAAACATTTTAGTCATCAGTGGATTAAACACAGGTTATGTGAACACCATTGTGATATAACATTTTTAGCAAGCCCTCACAAGCACACCCAGGAGTGTGCTTTACAAATCTCCTTAGGTATCTCTCAATTCAATCAAGTCGACTTCCAAGATAAACCATCATGCCCCTTAAACCTATACTTTTGGAGTACTACCTGTCAACAGGGTTAAGGTGTGGGATTAAAAAGGAATAAAGATACAGCGATAAATGCTACAGGGCTTTTCGGTGGGTCTTTGAATCAGATTTATCTCTAATTTGGGACCAACTCTGCTTCTGTGGGGAGAGTGCATACAGATAAGCCATTTGTCCAACTGATACAGCTCAGGCCTTCAAGTTGATGGCTCATCTCCAGTGGTACCTGGTCTTTCTTTAGGAATATCTTCCACCACAAGTACACACTCTCTTCTGATGAAAACTTGCCAAACATTAATGCATTCAGTGACTTGCTGACGGAGGCTAGAGGAACTCTGGGGGACACATTGTAGACCCCTGGGTTGATATCTCCTACACCCAGCAGTGTGGGTGTCACCTGTGCTTCAGGGGAAGGGGGCTGGTCAGCACTTAGAAACCTCACATTCTACTTGGTCCACAGATGTCCCTGCTGGGTCTCTAAGCCATTTAAACAAGAAGGACAAAAGTAAGCAAGTGACAAATAGTTCTTACAAATGAGGACTGGCCCCAAATGCTCCCTTGTTGTCTGTAGAGACAATCGTGTTTCTCATTGTTCAAAACTATGTGTTCTCTGCATATAATCTTATCCTTAACAGTACCACGGCTGGAATTTCTCGGCCTTCTACAACCTCTGTGTCTGTTTCTTGAACTGTGCCTCCTACCTGCCAGGTAAGTTTCTCCATCTCTCCAGCCTCTCTCTCCTCATCCTTCGGTCTCATCATCTACCACCCACCAGATGCCAAGGCTAGGTCAGCTCTTCTGTGTACGCATTCTGATAGTATCCCTTACTTCCCTGAAGTGCTTAGGAGCTCATAAGCAAAGAAGTGACCTGTAAATAGATCTCTGTGTCTGTGAGGTATTGACTCCATGACTCTCTCACCATGGATATATACCAAACCCCACAGATGCTCAATAATTTCTCTAAAATAGCACAGTATCTATGTATTAGTGATGCTCACCTTCTCACACACATCAGATCATCTCTGAATTACAGCAAGCACGATTCATAAACAATAAATCATTGTTATGTTCTATTGTTTAAAAACTAGTGACAAGAAAAAGATCTATACATGCCTGATACTGATAAACAGTTCCCCGTTTTTTTTAGTGTGTGTGCATGGATGTGATGTGATATGCCCGAGTGTGTGTGTGTGTGTGTGTATGTGTGTGTGTGGTGTGTGTTCACCCTCATGTGTGCCCGTAGAAACCAGTAGTACATGCTGAGTGCTTTCCCCCTATCACTCTCTACCTTATTTGTTCAGACAGGGTTCCCCCACTGAACCTGAAGTTCACCATTTTGGCTAGGTTGCTATCAACCTGTTTCTGACATACCAGGTCTGAGGGCACAGACATGTACCACAGCATCGGGCTTTATACATAGGTACTGGGGATCTGAATTTGGGTTCTTGTGCTTGTACAAAAGCACTTTACCTACTGAGACAGCCCTTCTCCAAATATATTTGATCCACAGTTGGTCAGAACTCCATGGTAGGACCCGTGAATGTTGAGGTCTGGCTGAATTTAGCTAATAGGTCTAGATATAACATAAGCTTCTTTTGATTCAGTGGGAACCATGTCTATTAGGATCTCTGATTGTCTTCTCAGGTAACATAATGTAAGAGCTCAAAAAATATCTATTGGTTCTATAAGTAAGTTGAGTGTGGTCTAAGATTAGCAAAATAACCACAATTTTCTGCCCACCTTGGCTTTGTGTTTTTTCTATTCTTGAAAATGTCAGTCTTAATCTTCCTAAGTAACTTACCAGCATTCTTGAGCCATGCCTGGCTAGGGCTCACAAACCAAACATTGAGTACAGTCAAACAAGGCTTACTATTCAGAACCTTGTCAATCAGATACCACAGTTTCTGAGTTTCTCCCCACAAATCCTCTTCTGGGAGCCATCGGCCTCAAACTTTGAAATGATATTTTTCCCGGAAAACTCTTTGCTCTTAAAAGAAAAATTGAAAGCTATTAAACACTCCCCTTAGTAACCCATTTTTTCCTTTGTAAAATTAATGTGTCAAAGCAAATCTTCACTGATGTACTCTGGATCTTGGTCTCAGTTATGAGTTTATGTTATGGGCTCATGTGCAATCACCCAAACTTTTGACATTACACTCCTCTGACTACCTGATTATCCATGGTGGAAAGAGATGTACCCAGAAGTTTTCTTGTGTCCCACTCGGCCCCGCAGCCCCTTATAAAATAATTACTCAGAGGCTTAATATTAATTACAAACTGTTTGGCCTATGGCTCAGGCTTCTTGCTAACTAGCGCTTGCATCTTAACTCATTTCTGTTCAGCTATGTGTTGCCACCTGTCTTGTGGCTTTATCTGTGTTCCATTAAATCTTGTTCCCCTGGTGGCTTTCAGCCCCTCCCTCAACCCCATTTTTCTTCTCCCTCTGTTTCTCTTGGATTTCTTACCTGGCTTACATCCTGTCTTCCCATAGGCCAAAACAGCTTCTTTAGTAACCAATGGTAGCAACACATACTCAGAGTGTACAGAAAGACCATCTCTGTACATCAAAATTTAGCTAAGAATATAGAATAAAATTTAGATTTCTGTTCTTGAAATCCCTTTGCCAAGTGGGGACTCCACACAGTTTCTTAATCTCCCAAAACTTAGGTGTTTCTCTTGTACTATCGATACGTGGGTGGCTGTACACCTAACACAGATGCTGGGGCTAAGATAAAGTGATATTTATGACTGTTTAAAATTCCTAGGCCTCCAAAATTCTGTTATTGTAGATGTTATGCACATCAACATTGGCCTGAGTCACTTTCAATTGTAGGGTCAGATTCTCTGTCCCACTCTGTAGAGTGTCCTTCTCAGCTGAACAGGAGCCCAGTTGATTCTTCCAGAATAATAAAGAGGCCAGGCCACATGAAAAATAAGGAGGAAAAACAAAATAGCCGGTGTGTAGAGCAGGTCTTTACACACTCATTCAAGAAGGAAGTAGCCTCACTAAGTTTGATTAGATACATCAATTTACAAATGTTGGGTTACATGTTTTTTAAACTTGTTTAAAAACAAATTTAAAACATTTTGTTTAAATTTTTTCACTGGGATTTAGAACTCATGATGCCTAAAATTCTGATCAATTTAATTTTTTTTCTTCAACTGGTAATGTCCAACAAAGTCCATTTTCTGTTGCTATATCCAGATTCCAGAGATTGTGTCATTTATAAAGAATAAAGGTTTATTCGTCTCATAGTTTAACAGGCTGGGAGGTTCAAGGTCAAGAGGCTGCCCCAGGTGGTGGCTTTTTTGCTGGTGACATAAGGGATCGGGTGGTAAAAGGGGTAAAAACATGAGAGAATCAAACGTGATTGTTATGACTGATGTGCTCTTCAGACACTGCATTAATTCATTAATCCATCAATCTAATTAGGGATTAATTTATTAATAAGGCTCTGTCTCAGAACTTAATTACCTCGTGACCCAATTATTTACTCTTTCAGAATTTCTCATAGGTACATAGAATATGCAGGTATACAGTGGACTTGGACCCTATTCACTCCCCAATCCCGGTCCCACCTCCCCCTTATCTCCTCTTTGTCTCAACACAGGCTCGCTTTCCCTTTTATGTCTGTTTCTATGACTCAGAGAGTTTAATCGAGATTATTTGCAAGTGCATGGGTGGGGGGTGCTTTTTCCTTGAGCATGAGCTACCAGTGGCTCCAGTCACTTCCTCAGCTAGAGACAGGGCCTCAAGATCCCCTCCCCAACCATGCAGGAATGCTGATGGGCTAGGTCTTTCACAGGTAACCTCAAGCGCTCTGTTTGTGAATGCAATGGTCATGCCTCGGCCAGAAGGCAGCATATACTCCATGCCCTTGCTCTTAAGTTTCTGTTCCACCCCCTCACCTGTGATTTCCCTTGAGAATGGAAAGGGCTAGATGATATATGTGTCCAATTGAGGGCAAGGTTTCTCATCTTGATATTTCACAGTGATAATTAAACTTCAAGGTACGTTTTGATGGAGTGTTGAAACAATTACAGCATCTAGATCGTGTACATCAGCGGTTCTCAACCTTCCTAATGCTGTGACCCTTTAATACAGTTCTTCATGTAGTGGTGACCTCAACCATAAAATTATTTCATTTCTACTTTCTAACTGTGCTTTTGCTACTGTTGTGAACCATGCTGGAAGCCACACAATACAATATAAGAATGTTGGTACCACTAGGCTAACCCACCAGAGCCAAGGGCCTCTGATGGAGGGAAAGCCAAAATCTCAAGGAGTCTTGGTGCTAATTGATCTTGCAGGTGCTGACCTCTTCCTACAGAGGATTTCTTTTTCTATTTATTTATTTATCTATTTATTTATTTATTTATTATGAACAAAGAAGTCACACTTTCTATCCTATATTTCCTTATTCAAGGTCCTTTCCCTATCTCAACATATCAGGTCGCTCTCTCTTCTCCACAACTCCTCCCCTCCCCACCCCACCCCCACCGCCCAGGCAGGCAGCAGGCAGTCCCAAGGTCCCACTGTCCTAATATTGCTTAGTTCAGCCTCCACTCCTGGCAAATCCAGTTTTCTCCCCCAACCTCAAGACTGAGTCAGGTGTCCCTCTAGGAGGAGTGGGATCCAAGGAGTCAGTCCAAGATGTTTCAGATCCCAAGCTGTTCAGTGGTTGTGGTTTGCAGCTTGGGCATGCTTTGCTTTTTTCTCTCTCTCTCTCTCTCTCGTTTGTTTGTTTGTTTGTTCGTTCGTTCGTTTGTTTGTTTAGAGTCCACTAATAAGTGAGTACATCCCCTGCTTATCTTTCTGGGTTTGTGATACCTCACTCAGGAGGATATTCTCCAAATCCATCCAACCCTACAGAGGATTTCTGTGTGTGAAGGCAGACCCCCTTCTATCTGTCATTTCCTTAGAATTTATGGATTTATATCCCCCTATTCCAGTGAGAAAACAGTCACACAGATAAAACCTTCCAGACCTTTGTTCCCCATACCCAGAGCAGACTCACTGTCTGCCTTCCCTATGATTACCTTTGCTAGGAAGACAGTAGTAGATCATTTGAAACTTCTCTCTGGCATCCAAGGTCAGCCACAGATAAGGTAACTCACTAATGTGTCCTAAAATCACCTCTCCTACTGATAAGACAGCTATCCAGAACTAATTAACCCAAGAAAGCTTTGTAAGGCCTCCCTGCACATGGATTCATTAACACAAGATCCTATCTTGAAAGTTTAGGAATGCAAACTAAGCCTTCACTAAATCTCTCCTAGTAAAGTACATTAGCAGGACAAAAAACTGCAAGGTCCCTTTTATTGTTTACTTCGTTGCCTAGCAACCCTGGGCATAATGGCCTTGTCAGGGATCTAGTCTGGTTGGGGTATAAAAGACCTATGCCTTCATTGTTGCATTGCCATGCCATGCCATCACCTCCGTGCCATCACCATTGTGTCGTGTTATGAAGCTGCTATACCAATGAAGAGATATTGAAAAGGAATTGCTCTAAGTTTGATTCCTGAGAAGAGAAGAGATTATTGTAGGTTTCCTTCACTGGTGAGGAAGCGCATCACCTGAAGCTCTTAGAGGAAACCTACCTGAGGCAGGACCCCAGAAGGTTTTGGTTAGAACCATAATATAAATATATGTGTTTTCTAATGGTCTTAGGCGACCCCTGTGAAAGTTATTTGACCCACAAAGGGTTCCAAGCCACAGGCTGAGACTCTCTGATATAGATTGAGCTTATGAGAAATCAACACAGGGAAATTCTACACTGCTTGCTGGGTAACGTGGAACTCAGAATTCAGAAAACTAATGGGAGAGAAATAACTTACACTATCAAAACACCCCACAGTGAATTCTCTGCCCTATCTCTAGACTCACCGCTCTAAATAACCTACCTACATGTCTCAGTATGTTTCCTCAGACATCTATGAGAAAACACCATGAATATGCAGCCTCAGTCAATGGACATGTGTACTGCCATGATTTTGGAGACCTGATGTCCAAGACCACGGTGTGAGCAGAATTGTTCTTGTGAACTCACCGAAGCTATGGAAGCCTGAAGACCACCGGTGGGAGACTGAGCTGTCACCATTTCTCCATGCATGGGGGAGGTGCCCTGAGGGGGGGACCCCTCTGTGTCCCCAGATATGTGCCAACAATCCTTGCATTCCTTGACTTGTAGCTGCTTGTGCCAATCTTATTTCTATCTCTATGTGGCTCTCCTCTCTGTTTCTGTTTGTGTCTTATTTTTTTTTTTAACAAGTACTCAGGGCCCATCCTAATTTAGGATAAACCCCACTAGAGATCTTTACCACCACAAAGGCTCATCTTCTAAATATGGTCATATTCTGAAGTGCTGAATGGACATGCCTCAAAGTGGGGAAAATACCCATGAGCCCTCTCTACTCACTGATTTCTCTTCCTCATCCTTGTAAGAAAAGCAACTGGAAGGAGAACTTACTTTGGTCACAGCTTCAGTCCACCACGTTGGGAGGAGGTTGAGTGCACAGTGGCAGAAACACAAGGCAGAGGTTCCTTATGTCTTCCTGGATCAGGAAATGAAGTCAAGACTAAAAGTCAGAACAGGCTGTACCCTGAAAGCACTTCCTCTCACGATCCTTTTCTGACAGGAAGGTTCCATGACTTCCCAAGCAATAGAAGCAGTTGGGGATCAGCTATATAACCATATAAGTCCATGGGTGACAAGTCACAGGCAAACTCTGATACACACCTATTTAATTTTTTCCAAGTATTTGGAAGGCAACTCTTCATTTTCTAATTAGAAAATCCCTACACTGCATTCTTCAGGAGCTTCAACTTTTTCATATTGGTTTTTAGTCAGGACCTTGTGTGATGTCATCTTGAGGCTTAGAATCACCTGCAGAAGCACACTCCGCCCCTGACACACAGCTGTTAAGAATCATTTCAGATCATTTCAGTTCTCTCTCTCTCTCTCTCTCTCTCTCTCTCTCTCTCTCTCTCTCTCTCTCTCTCTGAGACAAGGCTTCTTGGTGTAACAGCCTGGCTGACCTGGAACTCACAGAGGTCCACCTGCCCTGCCTCCTTGAGTGCTGGGATTAAAAGCCTGCGCCAACAGCACCCAGCTCATTGCAGGCTCTTCAGCCTGTTGCTTTGTGTCCCTCACAATCTGACCTCAGCCACATTTCAAGCTACAGTCCTGACTTCTTTTTTCCCTGCATGAGTCAATACCCCTGCTAGAATATCCAGCGTCCTGCCACCACAGCAGCCCGGCAAACCTCTCTCTTCCCTTAGAGTATTTTCCCTTACCTTTTGTGACATTATTTAAACCCCAGCCTCTCCAAAAAGGCTTATTTTATCATATCTGGATGAAGAATAAACATCTTATGCCTTCTACTAGGGGGGCAATTTTTCTATTTTTGATCACTCCAGACTGCCACTTCATGGCATAGTAACACTCAAATTTGGGGTGAGTCTTCCCATCTCAACCCAATCTAAAAACTTCCACTCCCACATGCCCAGAGGTTTGCTTGTGCAGGCGACTCTAAATCTCATCAAGATTTCTTGACATAGGGCCCTGACTAAAAACTAACACAAGTATATTGAAGTTCCTGCAGAATGCAGAGCAGGAATGTTTCAGAGTTAGTAAATTAATTTACAAAATGCACAGCTGCATTTTGGTTTCAGATAAACAAATTCATCATTGAAGTATGTGCGAAGTGTCATAGAATCCTTTGCTTCTGCTCTCCTAGTCCTGTGCCCACCCCACCCCCACTGAGGAACATAAGAATTGGAAGCAGAAACTCAAGGAAACCCCACTTGCAGTTCCATACACTTATTACATTCAGCCAAGAAGCTCACTTCACAGCTGAGAAGCACAGCGGGAACCATAGAGGATGCTTCTTTCTGGCTGGTTTGCATGTGGGCTCTCATACTCAGCTACCTCTCTCATACACTTCAGGACCACTTTCCTAGGGGGAGGCACTGCCCAAGGAAGGCTGGACTCTCCTGCATCAATTGACAATCAATATAATCTCTCACAGACATACCCACAGGCTAATTTGATCTGGACAACTCTTCAATGGAAGTTCTTCTTTCAGATAATTTGAGGCCATGTGGAGCTGACAACCAAGCTGATCAGCACAGTCTCTATGCTCAGAATTTCTGTCTTTCTGCCAAATTCTATGAAACACACACGCCACAGAAAACCCAAGCTAGGTTCTATAAAAAATAGTCACAGACCAACTTCTTAGCTTACAGAAAGGTATAAATCAAATCTCACAATTGATCTTAAGACTCCAGGCTACCTCAACCCTCCAAATCTGATCTTGATAGATAGACAAGCAATAAAAACTTCTAAAACTAAACAATTAGCAGCCCCCCCCCAATTCTTTATCACCTAGTTCCCTTATAATGAGGAACGTGACACAGAAGTTCACACACAGCATACACCTGAACAGGTCCAAGTTTGTTGCCATCCTCAGAAGAACAACACCTCAAAAGTACAGAAACCTCCAGTGATTGATTTGGTCTTCACTGTTGATATGACTGCCTGTGTCCTGGTTCAGACAGTTCAGTCTGGCTGCTTGCTCAAGATCATAGCAGTGAGTGGATCATTTACCACAGGCTCAGGAACAGTCAATATCTCTTAATTGAGCTCAGCATGTGCTAGACAAAATGAAATGCAGCTGACAGGGTTTCTTTTTTATTTGAAGCAATCGAAGCCACACCTTGCTAACTGGAAATATATTAAAGTCCCTTGGCAAGCTCAGAGAACTAGTGAAGGATAGGAGTAGGGTCTGTCAAGCAGACCTGGGAAGGAACACAGCTGAAGCCATACCACGTCCATTAAAATGAGGACACCATTTCTAGATCTGATCCCTCTGCTACCAACATGGCAACTGAACAACTACCACCCTGAGCAGTGTGCTGGCTTACTCTGAAAATTCAGTGTTTCAGGAAGACTAAGCTTAGGTTGACTGCATCTATCTGCCATGCTTAAAGACAAGGAGACTGGGTCCTGAATCTTTATCTTACTTTAGTGGGGCTTGTCCTTTGCCAACACTCATAGAATGTAATTTCCCCCAAAATAAAAAGGGAATTGATTCAATTACTGGGGAGTAAAATACAACAAATAGACACTGTAATGAGAAAAAATTTTAAAGCATGATATGAATCTTTCTCTAAAGCAATTTAGCTCAAGCACACATAACAACGAAAAAAAGGCTGGAGAGATGACTCAAATGTTAGGAGTACATGATGCTCACCCAGAGGACCTGAGCACCCACATCACTGACAACTACCTGTAACTCCAGCTTGGGGGAGGGGTTCCTGATGTCCTCTGTGGGCACTGCACACACACACACACACACACACACACACACACACACACGCACGCACACACATTTATAAGCATTCATGCACATATGCACTCAGATTCATTTTTTAAAGCCTTTTCTTTTAAGGAATGACAACCTAGTCATCTCCCTGCTTGCTCCTACCTCCTGCAGCTGTCAAAGATGACTCTCCTCTTTATGAGCATTCAAGAAAACAGGGCCTGCACCTTGTCTGCAAAGCTGATCTTATTGGGGGGCACAGGTGAGCAACCCCCAGGATATGAGAATAGGAGTTCTGGCCCCACCCCTCATCTGTCATATGTGTTGGTCAGGAGAGAGATGCCTGCCCACCTGACCCTTGCTACCTGTGACAGGTGGGAGAGCTGGCCCTCGATGTTGTAAGAGTGGGAGAGCTGTCCCTGCCCCTCACGACCTACAGCACACAAGAGAATTTCCCCTGCACCCCTGGGCAATATAGTAGAGCTGGTCTTGAAGGTGTAGGTGTGGGAGAGCTGACCCTGTGGGTGTGAAAGCAGGAGAACTAGCCCCACCCCTCGCTCATGGCTGCAAAGGGAGAAAGAACTAGCCAAGATAATGCTAGAGAGCTCACCCTGATGGTGAGGTTAAGAGAGAGCTAGTGAGCTGATCAATCCTGCAACTACTCTGGCCCAGAACCAGGGTTATAAGTTGGCCCATTCCAACATTCTCCCACCCCATCTGTGATCTGTGGGAACACATAAAGGGGCTGGTCCTGCAGACCTCAAGCTGCAGGATCTCCACAACACAGGGCAACAACAGGATATCTAAAAGGAGTCCCAGTGATGGCCCAGAATCAATAGTGTATTAGAAGCCAGAGGCCTCAAACCAGACCAATGACTCTTTGCAATGAACACTTACAAGTAAAGATAAATGGACATAAGGTTTACTGCATGACTCACTGTATCACACTGCAGCTTCCATGATGAGATTATTTTTCTCTTAAATTTTATTTTGTTTGAGGGAGGAGGTTACACAGGGAAGGATGGATATGAAGGGCTCAGAAATGCATGGGATGGAGATGCATGATGTGAAAGACACAAAAGAGTATAAAAAAGAACGTTAAAAAAAGAAGAAAAGGTAATTATAACCTAGTCCTTAGGAACTAGACAAAAATATTGAACAATCTACAAAATAAGGAGCTATTAGTCTGAGGTGGACATTAAGGAGGAAGGAGGTCTTAGTAGCCACTAAGCAAGGAAGGCCACTTCAGGGGCAAATCCATGTCACTGTTTCCTTTCCTTTATCTTTAATTAAAACCTCATGGGTAGGTACAACCTGAGCATTACCAGAGGTAATCCTGTCCATCACTTCAATGTTTCAAACATGTTGAAAGAACAGAGAAGCTCCCAGTTTTGAGACAAGCCTAAGGTCTGCAGAAACAAAGGTCATACAGAAGAGGTAGCCTAGGGACTGATAGATAATAGTTAATTATCCATGGAATGTCTCAGGACCAGAAATAGCTTGCAAAGACCAAGACCCAACCCAGGAGGTGGTCAAAGAAAGGGCTTGGCAAACAGCCAGCTAAGATAACAGAGAAAGTCTAAAAATTCTCCCAAAGACAATTGTATCCCTACTAAAAGACCCCAATTGATATATAACCTTGTGGGGTTTGCCCTTAAAAACCGAGCTCCCAAAGGGGCGGCACCTCCTCCGGCCACTGTCATGATTGTGTGCCAGACCAAGGTCCTTGTCCTCTCAACTCGTAGTTTTCAATAAACCTTGCTTTTGAATTTCAGAGAGCTTGCATGTCTGATGATCTTTTGGGGAGGTCTCACAACCAGGACACAACAATCTGCCTCATGACCGTAAACTGAGCAGGCTCAGGAAAGCACTCATGAACTGGGTATGATCAAGTATGAGGATGTCAGTTCAATCCCCAGCACCCATATGAGAAAAAAAAAAAAAGCATGGTGGTAATTATTTCTAATCCCAGTTCTGGGGAAGGAAAGATAGAAGGATCCTGAGGCTACCTGGTCAGCCAGACAAGGAACTCAGCAAACTCCAAAGGAATAATGCACAAGAGATGGGAGACAGAAAGAGAGAGATCCAAATCCTTTCCAGGGCACTGGATCTGTTCCCCTGCTCTGGTATTTGCTCAGTCCTCAGCCACTGCTACTCATGGTTATACATGGCTGAAACAGCTCCTGCTTCTTCCTATGCATGGGATCAGACCTCAGAGAACATGAGGCACACCTAGGGCAGGCTGCTGAACTGAGTCCGCACCTGACCAGGTATTGTGCTGGATGGCTGGGAGCTGAGCCACAGAGAAGGTAGCCTCCTGGAATTACTTGTGAAAGCTTCTGCTTCTACCGGAAAGCACCCACTATGAAGTTCCTCCCCACAGCTGCATTCATGGCCCTGTGGACACAAGTGCATCCTAGATCCTCTGTCCTCCATCCCCAAGGCTCTTTCCATAGCCTTGTGGACTGGATGCATTCTGGAACCTGCAGCAATTTTCCATCCATGTCTGAGTTTCAGTGCTCTTTCTGGTGGAAGGGGCAGGACAGTAAGAGGAAGAAGTCCCTTAAGAAGATGACGAGAGAAGATATGAGAACAGAATGACAATCCTGCCTTCCAAAGCAGCTCATAAAAGAGGATAAGGTTGTCACTTTTCAGGGAAATCTTCCCAAGTCCCCTGACACAGAGAAATGCTGTAAAGACCCGAAACGTTTGTCTGCAGGGCTTTCTGAGGTTCCCTCATGGTGGACTGGCTCCCTGTTGATGGCACCCCACTTAGCACCTCACCATGGAGATGGTGCAAAGCCAAGGACACTGTCAATAGGACTAAACGACAGCCTACAGAATAGGAAAAGATTTTCACCAACCCTACAAGTGACAGAGGATTGAACTCTAAGATATATAAAGAACTCAAGAATCTAGAGCCCAAAACCTTGAATAACCCAATCAAGAAATGGGGTTCAGAACTAAAAAAGGAATTCTCAGCAGAAGAATTACGAATGGCTGAAAGGCACTTGAAGCCATCTTTAGCTATCAGAGAAATGTAAATCAAAACAACTTTGAGATACCATCTGACACCTATTAGATTGGCTAAGATAAGAGACACAGATGACAGCCTATCCTGGAGAGGGTGCGGAGCAAAGGGAACACTCCTCCATTGCTGGTGGAAGTGTAAGCTTGTTCAGCCACTCTGGAATGCAGTATGGCAGTTTCTCAGAAAACTAAGAATCAATCTCCCCAACCATCCAGCAATACCACTTCTGGGTATATACCCTAAAGACACACAGTTGCACTCCAATGGCATTAGCTCAACTATGTTCATAGCAGCACTATTTGTAATAGCAAGAATCTGGAAACAACCTAGATGTCCCTCAACTGAAGAATGAATTAACAAACTGTGGTACATCTACACAATGGAGTACTACTCAGCAGTAAGAAAAAATGGTATCCCAAAATTTGCAGGCAAATAGATGGATTTGGAGAATATCCTCCTGAGTGAAGTATCACAAACCCAGAAAGATAAGCAGGGGATGTACTCACTCATTAGTGGTCTCTAAACAAAACAAAAAAAGCAAAGCATGTCCAAGCTGCAAACCACAACCACTGAACAGCTTGGGATCAGAAACACCTTGGACTGACTCCTTGGATCCCACTCCCCGTAGAGGAACACCTGACTCAGTCTTGATGTTGGGAGGAGAAAACTGGATTTGCCAGGAGTGAGGGCTGAACTAAGCAATATCGGGACCTTGGGACCTTGGGATCGCCTGCCCAGGGTGGGATGGGGAGATGTGGAGATGAAAGAATGACCTGATGTGGTGGGAGGGGGAAGGGACCTTGATTAAGGATATACAGGGATAGAAAATGTGACTTCTTTATTCATAATAAATAAAAAGAAAGAAAGAGATGGCCCAAGTTCAACAATGACCTCACAAATGATAGGCATCGCCCCTGCCTGCAGCCCTCTTTCTGCCTGGGGACATCTGGCAATAATCATTTCACTCATTTGCACTGAATGAATGGTGTCTTATTTCCTCCCTATGCGCAAGGCCTCAAGTATGGCCATTAGAGGCTCTCATGTGTCATGCGATGTTGTGTTTTGCCAAGAAAGTTTTGTTCCTTGTTTTTAAGCTCTTAGAACAATCCCATTTTAGGGTATCTTCTATCTGGACTGGCTTTTCAACAATTTGCAACACGTGCTTTTTTAACCGATAATTTATCCTCTTTCCACACTGGGAGCCTCTGGATCTCCTGTTGTGTTGATCACCAATATCCCTTCTCATTTTGTTAAAAAGACAACAGTCCTCATATCTCCTAAGGCATGAACTACATTGACTCCAAAGGTCAGCTCCCAGGAAATCTTTGCAGTGTAGGGACTATTGTATCTTTTATCTTGTCTGTGATGGGATTTGCACAAGTCTAAAGTGGGGAGGAAAGGAGTGTGAGTAATAGTTAGGGAGAAAGACAAATCCCGCATCGTTTGTCTTATGTGGAATCCAGATTTTGTGTGTGTGAGGTGGAGGTCAATACGGTATGGCATGGCATGAGGTGAAAGTAGGGGGGCACTATTGTGGGGGAGGTAAAGACCAGCAGAAAAGGAAGGAGAGGAGTGCCAGGGGAGGGCGAAGAAGATCAAAACACAACATACGTGAAAAGCCGAGAAGATGGATGGTGATACACCTTACTTTAAATCCCGAAGCCCAAGTCATATCTAAACCAATCCATTCATAACTTCTGGGTAGACACCAGGCATCTCTGTGTGTTCTCCAAGCTTCCCAAGGTTTCCAGGGTGCAGTCAAGGTCAAGAGCACAACTCTGAGTCATGTTTGTTTTACATAAACAACTGTTCTGTCAGAAGCTCAGTGTCCACTTTCCAGAGGCAAATTCCGTCAGTCAGGACACACCTGCCCCAGCTTGGGCAAAGGACCAGCTTTGCGATTGACTTCTCCAAATGACTTCCTTAGAGACTGTGGTTTCTGTCACTGAGGCCCCAGTCAGGAACCCAGAAGTAGTCCCATGAGACACAGAATAGACCAGGACCCTATGTTTCCAAATTCACGGGGTTCCCCACCCCCACCCTACTCATCATAGATGATTAAAAACAAATAGAAAGCCATTGTTTTGGGCTGGAGAGATTGCTCAGTGGTTAAGAGCACTAACTGTTCTTCAGGACGACCTGAGTTTGATTCCCAGCATCCACATGGCAGCTAACAACTGTCTATAATTCCAAGATCCAACACCCTTACACAGTTATACATGCAGTCAAAACACCAATTCACATAAAATAAAAATAAATATTTTTTTAAAAAAAAAAGAAAAAGGAAAAAAAAAAACATTGTTTTAAAAGCATAGGAAGCCTTCCTGATCTGGTGGCTTATGCTTTTAATTATAGCACTCAGGAGGCTGAGGCAGGATGCTGTGTGGGTTTGGAGATAGGCTGGACTGTTTAACAAAGCAGTTTTTGTTAAAACAGAGAAGAAAAGGCACATATGGTCAGGGCAAGCAAGGACAAATGACAGTGTTATTTGTCAATTTGATCTGCCCACAGGGCGCCCAAGCATCTTCTTGGGTGAAGGTATTTGAAAAGGGGGTCATGTGAGTGGCCTTTGCCCGACTAGCTGAAGACCTAACAGACAAAACAACCACTGATAAGATATTTCTCTTGCCTGTGTGACCTGAGACTAAATCTTAGCTTTTTCCTGCCTGCAGCCTTAAGCAAGCCATTCATTTTGAGGGTCTGGGGGCTGCAGCATTTGTGTGAACAGATTTGCAAAGGCTTGAAGCTTACCATGCAGATCTTGAGATACTGAGCCTTCTAGGAGTTGTTTGAACTAATTCCCTGAAGAAAATAAACTCTCCCCCCCCCCACGCCCTGTTTCTTTGATGAATTCTAACTAATATGTATTTTCTTCTTCTTGAAAAAAAATTTATAATGTGTATGTATATGTCTGTGTGTGTATGTATGTGTGTATGTGGGGAGTGCATATTTGTGCCATAACATAATGTAATGTAACGTAACATAACATAACATAACACAACATAACATAACATAACAACTTGCAGGAACTGGTTTAGGTGATCAGGCTTGGTGACAAGTGCCCTTACTTGATGATCTATCTAGCTCTTTGTGTGCTTCTGTCAATTTCAGTAAAGTCTTGAAAAACTAATACAGTATCAGAGGCAGAATGTTATTACTGATCCAGTTCAGGTAACCACACACACACACACACACACACACACACACACACACACACATACACCTCTTTCTTAACTCCTGGCTGTATTTCCTTCCTTTCTATGATTTGGTCATTAAAGTTTGCATAGATGACATCACACAAGAGTCTACTTTTTACCACTAGGTTATACCATTTTAAAAATAACCAAAAAGCCACTTTCCTGGACCTTTCTAGAACCAGAAAGACTGTAATTAGGCAGGAAGCTCTTCCTGACATGTATTTCTACTCCAAGACTAGCCTTTCTTCCTAGCAGCCATCACCCCCCACCCCCCACACCCACACCCCACACCCCACACCCACACCCACCTCCGTGCATAAGAGCCATCAGGCCAGTATCTTCCCTCTAAAGCTTTCTTAAGCCTTCCTGCCATTTTCCTAGAACTCAGTGATCCCCTCCTCCCTAGAGCAAATTTGGGAAGTCCTGGGCAATCAGCTTCCCGATGGCTTCTTTTCAGTTGTCTAGCCCGGCTTGAGTCTAGACGAGTGTGCCAGGCTCTCCTCCGTCTCCTGGGGTTGACCCGCTCTCGCCTCTTCTGTGTTCAGACTCTGGGCTTCTCCACCACATTCCATGAAGATGGAACTTGAGTTCCACCCCAATGTGCCCACTGTTTTCCTTCCCAGCCAGCATGCCACCCCCTGAAGTGCCCACAGCATTTCTTTAATTTTTTATGTATTTATATATTATGTATACAAGTATTCTGTCTACATGTATTCCTGCAGGCCAGAAGAGGGCACCAGACCTCATTACAGATGGTTGTGAGCCACCATGCGGTTACTGGGAATTGAACTCAAGGACCTTTGGAAGAACAGCTAGTGCTCCTAAACAGCTGAGCCATCTCTCCAGCCTTGTAATATTCTACCCTTCTGCCACTGAAATGCAATGCTATGCAAATGACCCCCATATGCCCTTCCACCTTCCTCTTGGGCTGGTGTGTCCTCCAATAGAACCTGCTGGGGTTGCCTATCACCATTGATAGGCTGGTGTGTCCTCCAATAGAACCTGCTGGGGTTGCCTATCACCATTGATAGGCTGGTGTGTCCTCCAATAGAACCTGCTGGGGTTGCCTATCACCATTGATAGGCAGTCATATCCTCAGAGTGATGCATAACCTCAGAGTGAAACATTTTTCTGTTGACTGATTCAATAAAGAGACTCCTTGTTTACTAAAAGTCAATGTGTGTAGACTGTCCTTGGCCCTGAACACTCGGCTAAGGTGCCGGCTGAATTTCCTTCTGTTCCTAACTTGCTGCTGGAGAGGAGCTAGTGAATTCAGCAACAAGATCAATTTCCATGTCTAGAAAGCTTTTGTCTGACATGATTCTGTGAAGCTAAAATAAAATCAATTTTTGTTTCCAGGACCTAGCGCTCTGCTACTTGGAATAAATGAAACACACAGAATCCAATCCACAAAATATGCTACCACCGTTTAGTATCTGTGCCCCCATGGAAAGTGCATAGTTTAGGACGTCCCTGGCAGAGGTGGGTTAAATGGCTCCCCATGAGATATGGCATGGCCAACTCTTTCCCTCATCTTTATTGATCCGTGGATGGAGATGGGAGTCAGACACAGGTGACAAGATGGGCCAGATCAGCCCTCACCACAGCACAGAGCCTGCTGCTGCCTTGGCTGTTCAGGGCTTCGGAGTCTTTCCTACCTGTGAAACACCTGCTCTGTGTGTGTCTTCTCAGAGTGAGTCTGTAACAAGGCTCCCCTCCAGGAGCGTCATCCATGCTACCAGGTAGAGAATTGGTGAGAAGCCATGGAAACAAAGTGTTCATGTGTAAACGCTGAGAAGAATCCTAGAGGAGGCCCCAGGGGCTGAGTGATCTAGAGGAAGCATCTTACAAATTGATTTTTAGCAACTGTTTTCTACAAAATAACTATGATATACAAGCCCAATGTGTGAAACAGAAGGTGTAATTTCAATGGGGCATTCAGCTCCTCTCTGGAGATCCTTAGATCCCATCACAGCACCTAAGGCTACCATTGGTAGGAAATAGCTCACAGGAGCCCATGGCTCAGACTGCTTTCAATATCTTAGTGGTGGTAAATATTTAGACTTTGGAGTGTGTCTGGTTTCTAGAACCATGCTATTACTCTCAAAATAGGTCCAGATTTCTAACATGAGTGAACCATCTGGGATTTGCATTTAAAACCTACCAAAAGAAAGTGAGAAAATTAAATGACTATTTTTTGTTATAAGAATGAGACTCAAAAATAGTAATAACTGAGGAGAAACTGCAAGTTGTTCAAAAGAAGCTCTAGCTTTAGAATAAAAAAAAAAAAATCCTGGATGAACCCTAGCAAAGAAGCACAGGACTGACTCAGCAATTCCTAGTGTATTTAATTTTCTTTAAGGCTCAAACCCTAGGAAATAGAATACTGTAGTAGAAAGAAAAGAAACGGTTTATGTCCAAACAGACTTGATACTGAAGCCCAGGATGCAATGTGATGCTCACATGACCTCAGACAAGGTAACTGATGTCCATGAGTTTTCTTCTGTAGAGATAAGCATCCCAAAAACCGATGAACATGGGCTGGCACTCAGCACCATCATACCCAGGCTCATGTAAAGCCAGATTACTTTACTGTCATTTTGTACCAGACAAGAAGAAAGTCGAGAAAAGTCAGGTGATCTTGAGAGCAGGGGACAGTGACTGTCTTGCAGACTGCTCATCACACGTACATGTGTGAAACTAGACTAACAGCAATACAACCCTTGATGTGTACTCTAGGAGTCAGATTCCACTCCTAGGGAGAGACATGAGCATCTATTTGCACCCATTCCCCCTTAACCCACAGGAGCCATGGGCTTTTCTGCCTCCAACAAAGTAGTTAAACTAGAGTAACACATGTTGTTCATCAGATTCATTAATACAAGTCAAAGTTCACAGACTATAAGCCACAAAAGTGAACTAAAGATGAGTCATTCCAGGAAACTGTGATGGCTTGGATACCATTGTGTAAAGAAGTGCAGTCTCTCTCTCTCTCTCTCTCTCTCTCTCTCTCTCTCTCTCTCTCTCTCTCTCTCTCTCTGTTTTCATCCTCCCTACTTACTCTCATATGTGGAAGTCAAGAGGTGTCCTGTAAACTATCTTTCTATAGAGTATTCTAGTACAATCTAGAAGGACATTTATCATTAGTCAATTGCTGGTCCTCAACGGATTTCATCCAGCTATAATTTAGGTTGTAACATTAATTTCTATGTGTATCATATTTATTACAAAATGACTACTTTCAACTAGCCTTAAGACATTCACAAATAAAATTCAAATGAGGTGTCTTGAACTGGACACCTGAGAAGTCCTGACAAAATACCCAAATGTCAAAATGTCATTCTGTCACATCTCTTTCCAATGATTTATCACTGACTCCTCACACTCTCTAGGAGCTTACCTCCTTGTGGACACCCTCATCAATTTATTGATGACTTGTCCTTTCTTGCTCTCTCAGTTAGACCCTAAGCTCCCCTGAGGGAAGGATATATCTCTTTCATCTGTGCATCATCCATCTTTGAGCATCCAACATACAGATGGAGCTAATGCAGAATTTCTTAGTAATAAGCCAATTAAGTAGAACAGATAGTTTTCTGAAGAATGATCCTCCAGTTGTGACCTGTCACAGTTCGAGATAAAATAAGCAAGGTCAAGATTAGGTCACAGTGACCAAGCAGATATCATTGAGAGGAAAATGAGACACATCTTGAACTCTAAAGGAGAGGATAATTTGGGTAGGAAGGCTGCTGGATGAGATTCTCTTCACAGCAAAGAGTGTGGAAGATGTGAAGGGAAAAGCATCATAGAACTGTGTACACAGCTACAGAGCAAGCGAAAACTGTCAAACTAACTGAATCAAGAAAAATATGAATGGATTCAGCTTCTGCAACACACAGGAACCATGAATGTTTCCTAATCCTTCCAGAAAGGGAGGCCCGTAGTGTCCAGTTCTCCTGTAGTAAGACTCTTCATGTCTGCAAATCAAGTTTCACACAGAACTATACTGAAGCTGCTGACTAAGGGCTGGGCTCAGACTTCCACTGTCTTTGGTGTTCCAGCCAGAGAGAAACTCAGTTGTCATCAGGATCTTCACTTTCTGCCATGACATGGATGATCCTCTTAGGAAAATGCCTTTGATTCCCATCCAGAGAGCATGGGAGCCAAGTTCTAACACAGAATTCCGTCTTTAACACAGCATATAAAAAGGATTTAGTTTGGTCCACAGAATTGGGTTATATCATCCAGTGATTTACATCTTTATCTTTGACCATTAATAAGTTAGATTGTCACTTTCTGTGCTGAGTTCATATGCTTTAGTGTCCAGGGAAATTTATAACCTCTATGGCAATGCCAATCACACCACAGAAATTGCCAGTCCACTGGGAATAATTTGACCCCTAGCTCAGTCATTGTCCTGTCCTATTTTCCATACAAATTTCCCACGTGCTTCTCTTTTCCTTTAGGCAACTTCTCTAACTCTGTAGAATTTTTTTAACTTCTACATTTTTTAGACAGACTATCAGTAATACCCAGGCTGGATTTGAACACAGAGTTTAGGTGGTCCTAAACTCACAATATGCCTCAACCTTCCAAGTGCTAAGATCATGGATGCTTTGTACCACATCCATTTATTCTATAGGTTTTATTTCTTTAAATTTATTACATTTATAAATGAAGCATCACTACAGAACTTATTTTAATTTTTTAATGATGTAATTAAGAAAAAGCAGAGAAGAGAGAAACAGACTTCTGGAACAGGATTTGGTGCATGCTTCTCTTAATTGTTAATTCCCAGTGTGCTCTTCTGCTTGTCCTTCAGTGGGAGAGAAGATCTATGCTTTGGCCTAGAATGAACTTGGGGTGATGGATGGCCTGGCCATTTGATAATTCCGTTCTGTGTTTGTGAAGGAAGCTTCCCAGGCCTGCACTGAAAGCTAAGCCCAGTCAGCTCTCAAATCCCACAAAGGCCAGAGGCAGCGCTCTGCGTGGCTTTAAATGCCAGCATCTCTTCATCTACTATAAAGGATGCTGTGTTTGGTAAAATCTTTGTCCTGGAATTCTCCAAGGATGTTTCATACCTCACTACAGAACATACATTTGGAAGTAATTATCTAGTTCTGTGAGCTGTTTTGTTTAGTGGTGTGTGCTCTTGGACATCAAAGTAAATTTTTCTTTGAAAACAAAATACAAGTAGGCCAAAGAAAATATACCTCCTGTCCCTAGCACAAATAAATGATCATCTATAATTTGTTCCCCCAAATTTTTACAACACCTTGCATGTGAAAGAGTTGTGATGAACCAGAAGTCTCTGTCCCCCAGCATCAGCATACTGAAATCGTACCCCAGTGTGATGGTGTTTGAGGTGTAGACTTAAATGAGGCTGGAGCCCAGCACAGAACTAGTGCCCTCGTTAGAGTAAAAAACTGGAGTCAGTGTATGGTCTGAATGTGAAATGTGCACTAAAGGTTCATGTGTTCGACTCCGTGGTCCCCAGATGGTGGCTCTATTTTGAGAGGCCATGGAATTTTTACAGATGGGACTTTGCTGGAGAAAATGGATCACTTTCTAGAAGCAAGGAGGGATATAACCCAGACCCACTGCTCATCTTGCTCACCTAAAATATAGGTAGGGTGAGCAATTCCATACTTCTACCTACCTCCACCACCAGGATGGACTGTATCCACCTCCACCACCAGGATGGACTGTATCCACCTCCACCACCAGGATGGACTGTATCCACCTCCACCACCAGGATGGACTGTATCCACCTCCACCACCAGGATGGATGGACTGTATCCACCTCCACCACCAGGATGGACTGTATCCACCTCCACCACCAGGATGGA